>LBNU01037546.1:36084-89348 GCA_014162995.1 Artemisia annua
AAAAAAAAAAAAAAAAAAAAAAAAAAAAAAAAAAAAAAAAAAAAACCCGCGCGTGCGCGGGCATTATAACTAGTAATAATAATAATAATATCTCGTCTTCCCACTAATTTTTTGTAAATCTTATAAGTTTCTAATAAAAAAATAACAATAATAATAATAATAATAATAATAAAGTTTCTGTTAAAATTCTACACTCATCATATCTTTTTATTTCAGTTGTTTACATTTTTATTATCTATTTTTCTGCATTTTATGCAAGTGTTTTATTAGCTTTTTTTGAAAATTTGTTTGTGCAATTTTGGATTAAATTATGGTTTCGTCTTGACTTTTATCGGCAAATTAGGAGGCTCAATTTTAGCATGTGACAAAATCAAGCGTCTCTCTCTCCTGCTTGAATTTGAATTTTATCAAAGATTTATTTTTCAAAAATGCTCTCAGCATAATAAGGATTTCCTCTATTATATAAAGATTTAAAAATTAATGTATTAAATGCAAGAGTTAAAACAACATTTTCTTAACTGAAACATTTAGGGCCCGTTTGGTTTGTAGGTGGGTTTAGAATTGGATTTGGATTTGGGAATGGTTTGAAAGATTTGGGAAAGGTTTGAAAAAAAGTAAGAGAGAGAAAAAATATTATTATATATTATTTATTAAATTTTGTAATAAAAAATATTATTATTTAAAATAAATGTAGAGATAGATGAGAGTATAATGGTATTTGGGACCCACTAAAAATATAAATACTTATCAAAACCTACCTATTTAGTAATCTTTCAATCTATCATTTCCCAATCCATTCCCCATTACAAAAAATACAACCAAACAATTATTTTAGGTCACATCAATTCAAAACCCATACCACACCCTCAAACCAAACGGGCCCTTAGTTTTGTTTAACCATCTAACCTAAACATTTAACTTTGTTGGATAATATTTTTTCCTCAATTCTAAACTAAAATAAATTAAAATAAACTATTAACTTTGAATATTTGTAATATTAAAACAGTTGATTGTAAGTTGTCATTCAATTAAACCATTAACTTTCAATAAAAGCATTTGACTAGTTTTAATATTAATTAGAAAAAAAAAATGGTTAAAGGTTGATGCATGTTACCATTCTGAAGAAAGGATAATTGGCCGTAATATGAGTGTCTAAAAAAGTTTTAATACTTGATGAGGCATGTCGGTTCAGTTAGCGAGATATATAGATAATCATCCTAACAGGATGAGTACTCTAATATACCGACCCGATCAGCTATGTCTGTTATTCACTACATAAATCTACCCGAGAGTGGTGACACCTTTGGTTGTAATGATCAAATTAACAATATTTAGGTTAAAGGTAACAACGTTATTACGTTAACTAATTTAGTTAAATGTCTTTAGAGGTTTAATTAAACGGTTATTAAACTTAGGGCATCTACTATGGTGGGTTTATGAAAAGGTCTAAGAAAGATGAAAAGGTTTATGTTTATTTCAATTATAGTGGACACTCATTTCATGTCTATGTGGCATGAAGAGGTCCTAATTCTTGAACCTCTTTATAAATTCAATACATTTAATGCATTTGTTAAAGAAGACATTTTATAACTTGCAAAGGTTTATACGATAGTGAATGTAGGTTTATAAAATCAATAGGTCTAAAATTTATTAATGTATTAATGTATAAACCTTTATAAAAGGTTTATCATAGTGGATGCTCTTAAAGTGGAGTGGTATAACATAGTTAAATGGTTTAAATAAATGGGAATATAAAGTTAAGGAAATGACTCAAAAAGAAAATATAGTATATACTTGGGTTTTGTAGCATGATGGTACAAGTTTAGAAGTGTTTAATCAAGACAAATATCTCTTTAAACAACTTAATTTCTATACAAAACATGGATAACTTTGGTAGACGTCATAAATTTAGAAACTTATTAATATCAACGAACATGAGAGTATTGTAATTTGAATTTATTTAATGCATCTTAAACTCTACCACAATGACATAAGTTAGAAATACCCATTATTATATACTTTGATTGCACATACTGTATTATGAATTGTATATAAATTGTTTGCGGGCACTCGAAATGAGACGAAGTGAATACATATTCGCAGCTATTTTCTCTACAAAATAAATCATGTTCTTACGATTGTCTTTATTTTCTTCTCTTCATGTCATGTTTTTAAGACCGTCTTTTTTTGTTACAAAAAATATCCTAATGAAATAATCTGGTGTGAAATGCATCTCTGAACTTATAAGATCAGGCGTAATAAGGGTGTCAAGACTGAGCCTTGGACTACCAATGACGCGTCTTCCTTATTATTGCTCGGTCGAATGACGCGTCTTTAACCATATAAAATGGGGATCGGTTTTGTGAACGACGGAGTCGTGTAGTATGTGTTTTTGTGAATTTTTGTGTGTGGGTTTTGGTGTAGTATATTTGTGTTTAAGTGAGATATGTTTTGGTGGTGAAATTGTGTGTCTTATTACACTAAGTTGGTAATGAAGTTGGTTATAGAGAGAAAGTTGATGTAGCATTGATATGACGGTGATGAATGCAGTCGTAGGGTCTCCTTATTACATCCAGCCTATACTTTTAGCATAACGAAGAGCGTTCATGTGAGAATTATATATTTCATTAGAACCTTATCATCACGTCTCTAAATACCTGAAAGTTTTTGAAAGATAAAGGACATTTGTGAATGAAGATTCCCAACCAAAACTTCAAAATTTGCTTGTGATTTGTTATGAAAAGACAATTGTGATTTCTTCACATGTGCTTATTTCATATGTGAAAAAATAGCATCTGTACTTTTTCGTAAAATTTACATTCGGATTTTGAAATAATTTTCTAGGATTCTTCATTATGGTAATTTTACGAAGTAGTTTTAGCATGATTTATGGTAAAAATCACATATTAGTTTTTTCGTCACCAGTAGGTGAATTTCAATTTTCTATGTCTCTACCTTGCGAATTTGTTTTTGGTTTTCTGGTAATGTGCTTCAAAAGGTTTTTCTCACATGAACACACCCCTTAACTTAATCTTACTATCCTACAATGGAATTGGAGGAAGCCCTTTTAGGGCATTAACTACACTAAATACTTAAAATTCAGCAATACAATAAATAAAGCATCAAGTACAACCAATTTAAACACATTTTCTTAAATACCTCAAAAACTTAAATTTCAGCATAACATGTTATAAAGCTTATGGTAAATATTAACTGATTAATAAATACAATTAATGCAGTTATTAAAACACCCTTACATAAGAAATACAAATTATTAATCATATTGTACAACAAACTTAAATATAATTCATACATTAAAGAGGGTTTATCCGATTTCTGGTTTATTCGGATTGATTTCTTTAATTATCTTTTTTTGCGGTTTTGGATTGAGCGGGTCGGATTGGTTTGTCAGTTTCATAGATTTTGTTAATTACACTCGTATCCATAAAACTTAGTTTTTATATAAATCAAATTGATATTTTAAACGACGAAAAAACATTGCTCACTAAAATATTTAATATCATAATTGTATAATAAAAACCTTGTTATTAGTTAAAGAGTTGAAATAAGTTATATGATATTCATAATTTCATATCCATAAATTTATTGTCAAACAGAACATAATAAACTAGTTATAATACCCGTGCACGCACGGGGATTTTTCCAGAAAAATTTAATTATATAGTATTATCGTTTAAAAACAGAAAATCTTATGTATATTTTAAAAAATTAGAGCATCAACATATGCGAAATTAAGAAAAATAGTTAGCAAAAATTGTAAATATAACCGTGGCATCGACCTTGTATTGGATTCTTGAGCGTGTCTCCTTATAATGTTATTGGGTCAAAGGTTCTTTGATCACTTGCGTTTACACATAAATCAAATTTATTTTAAAATTTTTGTTTACTATATGGATATATAAGAATTTACCCGTGAAAATTGTGATATAAGTACAACTAATAAGTATGCATGAGTTTTTCATTATGTTTTAATATCAATTAATATTTTGTAAAAATTTTATTGGATGAAAGACTTAACTTTTTTTTAGCTGACATAGATGTTAATATTGAGGTAGATGTTGTTGTTTAACTTTAACTATTGATATCATGTTGTACAAAATGTGCGAGTTTAGTAGCACATAATGAGCGTTGATGAAGTTAAAATATACTTCGTAAAGTTTTTTTTTAAATGTTTTTCCAGATATCCGTATATAAACTTTAAATAATAATTACATGAGTCGTTATAAGTATCGAGTAGGGGTGTGCATCGGGCCGGAACCCGACCCGTCCCGACGAAGCCCGAATCCCGACAAGCTTGAAAATCCTAACCGAATCCCGACCCGAGTCTAGCCCGAATCGGCCCGAATCCCGAAATGAAACCGAGTTGTATGGTTTTTCTTTGTAATCCTGACTTCGTCCCGACTCCCGACCCGACCCGAATCCCGACAAGATGAAAAACCCAAACCGAGTCCCGACCCGAGTATGGTCGGTTCGGGATTCGGGACGATTCGGGGCGTCGGGATCGGAACTGTTTTCGGGTGTCGGTCGGGTTTTGCTCAGCCCTAGTATCGAGTATATTTATTTTCATATCACAGTAACTCGTACTTACCATTTGATATTTATATTAACATCAATAATAATTTAACTGTATTTAATATTCAAACCCGTATACGTATATATTAAACTTTTAAATAGGATAACATGAGTTCTTATTTATATTTAACGTACATAGTAAAAAGATATTTGAATAAATGGAAGTTTAAAACTAATATTTATTTTAAAAGTATTAACGTATATTAAAACTAATTCAGACTTTATAAAATTTTGTAAGTTTAATGGATGAAAATCTCAAACGAATACTAATACTCATGTACTTGTAAACAAAGTTCATAACTTCATATTATAAAGTGTAGGGAGTATAAAGTGTATGGTGTTATGTGTTATTATATAAAGTTATCAAAAAACATGGAGATTTATAATTTTACACTAAACTCCATATAATATATTTAAAATTCAACCACTAATGTTTTATTAATTACCTCCTTTTTTTTATGTTTTTATTTTCATAAATTTGACACCTATATTTTTATGTGTTTTTTTCCTCAATTAAATTCTCCACCAAATTTATTAAACTTTGACCAAAATCAATTCAATTTTGACTTTTTATTGGCCAATCGTATTGCATGATTTCGCCTATGTGTCAAAATCGAGCTCTCCTATTGGTTCAATGTTTAAAACTAATATTTATTTTAAAAGTATTAACGTATATTAAAACTAATTCGGACTTTATAAAATTTTGTAAGTTTAATGGATAAAAGTATCAAACGAATACTAAGTGTAGGGG
Organism: Artemisia annua; assembly: GCA_014162995.1. Classification (NCBI taxonomy): domain Eukaryota; kingdom Viridiplantae; phylum Streptophyta; class Magnoliopsida; order Asterales; family Asteraceae; genus Artemisia; species Artemisia annua. Next base: position 41,429 of record LBNU01037546.1, read on the forward strand.
GTATAAAGTGTATGGTGTTATTTGTTATTATCTAAAGTTATTTATAATTTTACACTTAACTCCATATAATATATTTAAAATTCAACCACCAATGTTTTATTAATTATCTTTTTTTTTTTTTTAAGTTTTTATTTTCATAAAGAGAGAATTGCAAAATACATCCCTGTGGTTTACAGGTTTTACCATCTTACATCCTTGTCAGAAACTTTTGGCAATATACATCACTCGTTAGGCAAACGTTTGCCATAATACATCCCTCATTAAGAAGGAGGACTAACGGTGCAAATTTTTTCTCCGTTATCTCTTAACGAGGCTGAAAATATTTGCACCGTTAGTCCTCGTTAGCCTTCGTTAGCCAAACATTTGCACCGTTAGTCCTCTTTTTGGGGTTTTTTACGTTTTATCCGTTTTTTGTCAGTTTTATTCCGTTTTTTGTACGTTTTTTAAGTTTTTATCCGTTTTTTGTACGTTTTATCCGTTTTTGTCAGTTTTTTTCCGTATTTTTTTACGTTTTATCCGTTTTTTGTACGTTTTATCCATTTTTTGTCAGTTTTTTTCCGTTTTTTGTACGTTATATTCGTACTTTGTACGTTTTATCCGTTTGTTGTCAGTTTTTTTTCGTTTTTTGTACGTTTTATCCGTTTTATCCGTTTTTTGTATGTTTTATCCGTTTTTTGTCATTTTTTTCTCGTTTTTTACGTTTTTATCCATTTTTTGTACGTTTTACCCGTTTTTTTTCAGTTTTTTTTCGTTTTTTGTACGTTTTATCCGTTTTTATCCATTTTTGTATGTTTTATCCGTTTTTTGTATGTTTTATCCGGTTTTTTTTTCTGTTTTTATCATTTTTATCCGTTTTTTGAACATTTTATCGGTTTTTTTACGTATTAATCCGTTTTTTGTACGTTTTATCCATTTTTTTCTTCAGTTTTTAACGTTTTAATCCGTTTTTTGAACATTTTATCGGTTTTTTTTACGTTTTAATCCGTTTTTTGTACGTTTTAAATTGGATAAAACGTACAAAAAATGGAAAAAAAACGGAAAATAACTGACAAAAATAGGATAAAACGTACAAAAAAGGAAAAAAAATGGATAAAACGTATAAAAAACGGAAAAATAACTGACAAAAACTGATAAAACGTACAAAACACGGAAAAAAACTGACAAAAATGGGATAAAACGTACAAAAAACGGATTAAAACGTAAAAAAAAAACCGATAGAATGTTCAAAAAACGGATAAAAACGTTAAAAACTGACAAAAACATATGAAATGTACAAAAAACTGAAAAAATGGAAAAATAAAAAATAAAAAAAAAATAAAAAAAAAAAACGGATAAAAAACGGATGAAACGTACAAAAAACGAAAAAAACTGACAAAAAACGGATAACACGTAAAAAAAACGGATAAAAACATAAAAAACGTACAAAAAACGGGGAAAAAATGACAAAAAACGGATAAAACATACAAAAAACGGATAAAACGTACAGAAAAGGGAAAAAAACTGACAACAAACGGATAAAACGTACAAAAAAACGGATATAACGTACAAAAAACGGAAAAAAACTGACAAAAAATGTATAAAACGTACAAAAAACGGATAAAACGTAAAAAAATACGGAAAAAAAACTGACAAAAAATGGATAAAAACTGAAAAAACGGTCAAAAACCGGAAAAAAACTGACAAAAAACGGATAAAACGTAAAAAACCCCCAAAAAGAGGACTGACGGTGCAAATGTTTGGCTAACGAAGGCTAACGAGGACTAACGGTGCAAATATTTTCAGCCTCGTTAAGAGATAACGGAGAAAAAATTTGCACCGTTAGTCCTCCTTCTTAACGAGGGATGTATTATGGCAAACGTTTGCCTAACGGAGGATGTATATTGTCAAAAGTTTCTGACAGGGATGTAAGATGGTAAAACCTGTAAATCACAGGGATGTATTTTGCAATTCTCTCTTTCATAAATTTGACATCTATATTTTTATGTGTTTTTTCCTCAATTAAATTCTCCACCAAATTTATTAAAGTTTGACTAAAATCAATTCAATTTTGACTTTTTATTGGCCAATCGTATTGCTTGATTTCGCCTATGTGTCAAAATCGAGCTCTCCTATTGGTCCAATTTTTTTTTCTTATAAGATTGTTTCGTCAAAAAAAACTCTGAAATGGTGTAATTCCTTTATTATATAAAAGATTAGAACACATGATTCATCAGAAAATTTTATTTCAGGATATCTGCTAGTGAATGAAAATACATTATTTCTCCAGAAAATTTTATTTCAGAGTACCTGCCGCCGCAACGCGAGTTCCCTGCTAGTATTAAAAATAATTGGCGCTTGTTTGTTTTAAAACAAAAAGAAGAACAAAGTATCACAGATACGAAAATGCCTTGAGTAACTAGGGTTGTTAGACCTATTTGGTATGCGTGGGGTGACCATTTTGGATGATGCTTTACTCAACGTTTATAATTAATTCTAAGTGGCTAGCTTGTGTGACAAACCTGTTGGTTTTTAGCCAATCAGCATTACACTTGATGATATTCCAATCATGTGTGATAATAAAGGAGCAATTGATTTAAGTAAAAACCCCGTCCAACACTCTCGTACCAAACACATTGAAATTCGTCACCATTTTCTTAGGGATAACGTACAAAAGGGTAACATATCTATTGAAAAAGTTCCAACGAAGGAAAACATTGTTGACATTCTTACTAAACCCCTTAAGCGTGAACCATTATTTTATCTTCGTTTAGGATTAGGAATGATGGAACACATATCTTCTTAGATTTCATAATAAGTTCATTTCTTCTAATCTGAGTCTAGGATTCTTTTGCGCACAAAAATTAAAATTGGGGAAGTAATTATTTCCTTTTATCAACAAACTTTATTGCATGATAATGAGAAAACTTGATTTTATAAAAACCCGAATACATATGTTTAAAATCTTCTCACGAATAGGAAAATCAAATTTTCTTGCATTGTTAATACAATTCAAAAACGTTTTTCCATGCATGCACGATACGCTCAAATCCTTTATCGGGTCATGTAACAAATATGTTATCCGACATGGAAAGATGAGCAAGATTGAACTTAGGAGAATTTGCATTATCTCTTAGGTTTTTCTTTCTTTAGAGTCGAGATAACCGCATCTCCACATATATTTCATGTAGGCACACACTAGGAACATTTTCTGAAAACTGGCAAACCTACTGGTGGCGGTCCTTTATCGACCGACGGTCCCCCCCCCAAACGATAATGGACCGTCCACCTAATTATGGGACCGTCCCTTTTATTATTGTGTCATGACTTCTTTGCTTACTTTTCTGTTCCTGCATGTTTGACCAGCCTACCCCTAGGTTTTATACACCTTCTTTATTTGCTTAAACACTATTTGAACTAGTTAAACTAAGCATGCATGCTTTGCTATTCTTGCAATCTTCCTCCTCTACTTAAACCCTCACTTCCTCCATCCATTGTCATGGCATAACCTTCCTCATTCTCAATGTCATCCAACAAAATGTCATCTCCTAGAAAACCTAGAATATCGGTCAAACCCATATGGAGGAAGAAACAAAGCCTTGGCAATTTCATGAACCACTCAAACAACTCAAACAATCACCATGCTAATTCCAATCCCACATCACATCATGAGGCATCATCTTCATCATTTTCGTTCTTTGCCTCTCAACCACAAAATGGGCCTCCATCCACTCACAATGAGCATCCAAACCCGACTCCTCAAGATCATTCATTACCACCTTTGTTACCAACTCCAATGACAAATGTCAACTCCCTACACTCTATCAAGGCCCAAGAATTCTCTAATCTTGTTGACTTGAGCCTCCTCAACATCATCCAATCCAAAAAACTTCATCCTCCAACAATGTCTCATCCCACTCTTGCCCAAGTGGATGCCCATGGGGGTTATTGTGCTTGTTGCATTTACAATCACAACCACTTTCAAAAGATGAAGAATGATCATGACTACATCATTTCCATTCTCTCGTCACCCGGGTTTCTACAACCTTTACCCAAAAACTCATCTCCACCATGCCCTCGCAAGTTCTAGAGAAGCATGCATGCTCATAAATAAAATCGAACTTAACATGGGATATCCTAGAAGATTAACCTAGGATTATGAATGTAGACTCATGTTGTAATAGTCATATGAATGACATTGTTATTTCTTAATGAATGAACTAGCTTATGCATATATTATTGCTTACTTGTTCCAGGTTATCTTTCTGCCGGCGGTCCCATATCTTTGTGGCGGTCCCCGATATATAACGGACCGTCCACCCCTTTAAGGGACCGTCCACAGTATACGAATTTTCTTATCTTATATGCAGGATTTCTATGTNATGACATTGTTATTTCTTAATGAATGAACTAGCTTATGCATATATTATTGCTTACTTGTTCCAGGTTATCTTTCTGCCGGCGGTCCCATATCTTTGTGGCGGTCCCCGATATATAACGGACCGTCCACCCCTTTAAGGGACCGTCCACAGTATACGAATTTTCTTATCTTATATGCAGGATTTCTATGTTTGCTTGTATGTTTCTTCTAACCTATTGCAGATAAATTCCATCGATTGATTCCCGGGTGTCCTCATCAAGGGGGAGCACTAAGCTAGGGGGAGTCATCATGATGTCGTCGACGTATTTCTCCTCTATTATCGATGAAGCCTTTTTGATTCTACAAAAAGGGGGAGAAGAAAACAAAACTCGTTTTAAAAACTCATTAATGCCTAGTTTTATCTAAAATGAGTTTATATTTTGTAATCATCAAAAAGGGAGAGATTGTTAATACAAATTAATGTCAAAAACGTCATTTGCATTATTCGGTCTCTACCAGTTTTGATAATCACAAAATACAAACACACGTTACGTAAAACTACGACTAATAAGTTTTTGATCGAGAAAACTCGTTTTCGTCTTCAACATTACTTAAGGTATGTATAAACATCTACCAACTTGTGTATGTAATCAAAGGATTTATTTTTTATCAAAACTTTACATTTTCATGTCACAAAACATTTTTACAAAAGTATTTTTGTATAATTTAAAGAAATATTTTATTAAGAAAATATTTTCAAATTTCAAATGCATAACAGCCATATTTCCCGCTCAAAACCGACAAGAATTTTTCACCAGATAAATTTTCACCACGTCAGGACAAAAATGGGAGCGTCTGTCGGGACGGTCCCTTAAATAGGCCGGCGGTCCCTTAGCGATAAAGGACCATCTGGTATTTACGGGACCGTCCGTCTCTTTCCTGGCATCTATAAATACAGAACCGTTCTCTTTCAGAAAACTTCATCTCTTATGCACTAAAACTTTATGTATTCCCAAATTCATTCCAAATTACATTCTTTGATCACATTATCGGGTTCTAAGTTGTTTACAAGTGATCACACATCATTCCTCTAAAGTGCAAGAGAAGAACCTTCGTTGTAGTCAAGAGACGAAGTGTTGAAGAAGAGTCTTTCTCATTTCATACGATTGTTGCGGATCTATCATCATTTTTATTCATTGATTCTTGTATGTAATAGGACTTGAGTGCAAGTCTTATATTGTGTATTGTGTTGTATTGTGCCATCGTGTTGGTACGAGGTGTGAAGCCACGTGGGCTTAGATAGATTGGTTCTAGCTAGGATTAGGACTCGACATTCCGCTTAGTGTCGTTAAACTTGGTGTAAGCTTGTGTAAGGTTTGTTCCACCATAAGGGAGCGTGTTGATATAGTGTTTGTGAAACTCTCGAGTGTGAGACTCGAGGAGTGGAGTAGGGGCGAAGGAGTGAGCTTCGTAGCCGAACCACTATAAATCTCCGTGTGCCGGTTTGGTCTTTCCTTTCTTTATCTTTGCTTATTTACTTATTATTCCTTCTATTTATTTTTTAGTTGATTTCATATATAGATCGAATCGAATCATTTTCATAAACACAACTTGTAAAGTAAATTTTCTAAAACCTAAATAAAAACGTGAAACTATTCAACCCCCCCCCCCCTTCTAGTTTCTACAACCCTTATATAAACTAAATAGATATTTTGAACGACGAAAAAACATTGTTCACTAAAATATTTAATATCGTAATTGTATAATGAAAAACATTGTTATTAGTTAAAGAGTTTAAATAAGTTATATGAAATTCTTGATATCCATAAATTTATTGTCAAAAAGAACATAATAAATTAGAACACATGATTCATCAGAAAATTTATTTCATGGTATCCGCCGCCGCAATACGCAGGTAACCTGCTAGTAAATTAAAATAAATTATTTACCAGAAAAATTTATTTCAAGATATTTGCCGCTGCAATGCGGGTACGTGGCCCTGCTAGTATTAAATATAATTGGCGCTTGTTTGTTTTAAAACAAAAAGAAGACCAAAGTATCACAGATACGAAAATGCCTTGAGTAACTAGGGTTGTTAGACCTATTTGGTATGCGTGGGGTGACCATTTTGGATGATGCTTTACTCAACCTTTATAATTCGTGGTTATCAATAGAAATTTTTTGTCCGCAACTATGGTCTATTTGTGGAAGATTATACAAAACCTATGATAGCAATTTTGTTCGAGTTATCATATGTGACACCCCACGTTCGTGTTGCCATATTAACCGGTCGTAGGCAGTAGGATCAAAGTCAATAAAATAAAATACTACACGTAGAAGCTACTTCAATACAAAACATATTTATTTCCATAGTAATTCGACTATCTAATTTAAATCAATATTTTACTGGTAAGGAGAACCTATTGTGGGTGGAGAGGATCGACCAAAAGGCCTGATACCATGTGAGATTATGATAATCGTATTATTGAATACTTAATATGTTCGGTACATAATACAATATATAGGAAACAATATGGGCCAAATACATAACGGGCCTAAACACTCTTATACTAATCGTCTAACAACTAGTTCATTGGTTCAATAGATCTATAACAAATATAGGATCTACATTGATCTTTTCTCTTTATCCTTTAATATGTGTGAAAAATTTGATATGTACAATAACTTCTCTTTTAGTTTATGCAAATTTTGTTGTTTTTTTATTTCTCTCGTATATATATATATATATATATATATATATATATATATATATATATATATATATATATATATATATATATATATATATATATATATATATATATATATATATATATATATATATATATATTCCCGTTCTAATAATTTAACCGTATTTAATATTTAAACCCGTGTACGCATAAATTAAACTTTTAAATAGAATAACATTAGTCCTTATTTAAAAAAATATTCTAATGGATGAAAGACTAAAACTAACAATATTACCCATTTAAAAATATTCTAATTGATGAAAGTCTAAATAATACTAATATTCATGTAATTTTAAACATTAATATTATAAAGTATAAGCAATATAAAGTGTAAGGGGTTAGTTGTGTTTTTTCTAAAGTTATTAAAAAATATGACAACTTGTAATTTTATACTTAGCTCTATATAATTTATTTAAAATTCAACCACTAAAGTTTTATTAATTACTTCATCTGTTTTTAAGTTTTTGTTTACATAAATTTGACACCTATATTTTTATGCATTTTTTTTTTCTTAATCAAATTTCTCCACCAAATTTATTAAGTTTGACCAAAATCAATTTAATTTTGACTTTCTATTGGCCAATCATATTGCTCGATTTCACCTATGTGGCAAAATCGAGCTCTCCTATTGGTCTAATTTTTTTTTCAATGAGAAGGGTTTTACAAAAACACTCCGAAATGATGTAATTCTTTTATTATATAAAAGATAGATATGCACTTATATATACTTTCGACTTTTTTTCTTTTTTTTTCAAAATTTCTGCTTAAAAAAAATCACATGTGAGTTTCAAAATGAATCACATGTGATTTTTTTATTGGAAATTTTGAAAACAAAAATCGTCGAAAGTATATAGAATGGGGGTGACCCAGTGGTAAGGGCTTAGCTTCTTAGGACGAAAGTGCCAAGAGGTCTTGGGTTCGAACCCTAGGGAGAAAATTAATCCGCCATTGGCCACGGAGGTTCACCCGCGACGACTCCGAGCTATCCCAAAGGGTAGTCGCCCTGGGATTAGTCGACTCGCAATGTCGAGTCGGAACCCACGTATACTAAAAAAAAATGCATATCTATACAAATATAATTTAATTCTCATCGTGATAGTGCATTTTTCGTTGCTTGAAGATTTACCGTTTGCAAGATATGTTTGTTTTAAAAAAAATGAAAATAGTTTCTTATTAATTTTGATGAAAATTGGATCTATGGCAAATACGGTATCCATATTGATCTCAACTCAAAGGATAAATTTCAGACAAAAATCACTTTTATCAAATCTTTTAATCTCCACCATCCATCATCTTTACATCTAATTGTTTAAATTAATCATTAATTCACGACAAAAATTACACCGTTGGTCCCTAAACTTTCCACAAAGCATCGCCATGCACCATAACTTTCAAAAATCGTCGCCATGCGTCCAAACCTTAGGATTTTGAGTCCGATTGCATCCCTTGACCCATTTGGCTGGGTCAACGCATGTTTTATGTTCTAGTTTCAAGGGCATAATAGTCCAATCACTATTTAACTATGATCTAACCCAAGCTAAACCCGACAGTCAACTTGAGGGACCAAATGTGAACACTCAACTTAATAATTGGCGGGAGTTTAAGTATCACAACGAGAACGTAGACAAATCAAGGGACCAACAGTGTCTTCCCTGACACGCTCTACTTACGTCTAAATGCGTGTATATTTCCAACAAATAATGAGAAATCGAAGAGTTCAAAAAATGCTTCTAAAATTTAATACACACTCTTCGTTTTCCCCATTATTTGTGTATATATTGGTTACTTCTACATGTTGCTGCATACCAATTTTATATCATCAACCTCAAACACATCAATCACATTCACTTGAAATCATGTTGTCCGGAAACAAACGACCAAGAGATGCGGATGCTATCCAAGACAAGGAATTGACCAAAAGACCAACTACTGAAGCAAATGTGGCAGCAGAAAACCCTGTATCTAACCAACAACAGTCGGCCAAAGTTGAAGGTGATGAAAGTTGGTACTATCAACTAGATACTGCGTTGGAACAGGAGGAAGATCAAAAGGAGAAGGAAGAAGCAAAGGAACAGGAAGAAGGAAAGGAAGAGGCAGAAGGAAGCCATGCTGAAGTGAAACAAGGAAGGCGTTCTGCAGCGGCAGAGGAGCATTGGAAAGAGATGGTTGCACTTAGGAAATTAGAAAAAAAATGGATAAAAAAAATAAATGATGAAACTGAAGAAGATGAATGTTTAGAAACAAACAGTTATGATGATGTACATTTGGCACACGCCTTGGATTAATGTCATTATGTAACGAAACATATTTTAAATGATAATTTTAATCTTGATTTTCCAAGTTTTTGCTTTCAATTGCATGTTTGCATCTGCATATGCAGTTTAGCGGGTGTTTGGATTTAACCGGTTTGACTTTCACAAGTCAACATACACCCAAGAATTGAATGACTGTGTAACCAATGGTGTATTTTAGTGACCAACTGTGTATTTTAGTCATGATATAATTTAATAACTGCTACTTAACGAGATGTTAACAATACCCCATTTGAGGAAAGAACACACTAATATGGTGAATTTCCATGAAGATCCATGCTTACTAACTTCAGGGAAACAACAACTAAGGCACAAAATGATGATGTTAAAGAAGTTTGGGTTAGATTTAACTTAGATATGGTTGAAAATGTGTTTGGTTTATTATACCCTTGATGCTATACCTAAAAATGGGCGTTGACCTTAGATTTCTGGGTCAAGGGACGCAATCGGACTCAAAATCCTAAGATTTGGACGCATGGCGACGATTTTTGAAAGTTAGGGGGCATGGCGATGATTTTGCACAAGTTTAGGGACCAACGGTGTATTTTAGTCTTAATTCAAATTAATTAATTAGCTAAAATAAACCTACTTTCAGCCTTTTAAAAGTTAAGTGGATTCCGATTCATGTGGTCGTTCTCTGCTGCATCGGTGTTTTCGCTCCCCACTCTCCACTATAACAAAATGTTTCCATTACATCTCATCAGGAGTAGTCAAAGGAGGTACAGCGGGCCCGAGTAGAAAAAATGAACTAAGAAGTAAGGCATAGAACAATGGATCAATTCATTCAACAAGATCCATTCGGATCAGACCAGGATGAATGGGATTGGTTTGACCTATGGCTCGGAATTAACCCGCCGTCGACAGATGTCCCATGCCACGTTTTGTGAACAACTATGCCCGAGAATTAATGAATTGTGATATATCGTCGAATAAGTAACCTATCTATTTGGGGGTGACCCAGTGGTAAGGGCTTAGCCACTTAGGACGAAAGTGCCAAGAGGTCTTGGGTTCGAACTCTGGTGAGAAAATTAATCCCCCATTGGGTAGTCACCATGGGATTAGTCGACTCGCAATGTCGAGTCGGAACCCACGTATACAAAAAAAATGCATATCTATAGAAATATAATTTAATTCTCATCGCGATAGTCTATTTTTCGTTGCTTGAAGATTTACCATTTGCAAGATATGTTTGTTTAAGATTGGTTTATTAGATCTATGACAAATATGAGATCCATATTGATCTCAACTCAAAGGATAAATTTTAGACAAAAATCACTTTTATCAAATTTTTTAATCTCCACCATCCATCATCTTTACATCTAATTGTTTAGATTAATCATTAATTCAAATTAATTAATTAGCTAAAATAAACCCACTAGCTTTCAGCCTTTTATAAGTTAAGCGTATTCTGATTCATGTGGTCGTTCTCCGTTGCATCGGTGTTTTCACTCCCCACTCTCCACTATAACAAAATGTTTCCACTACATCTCATCGGGAGTAGTCAAAGGAAGTACGTCGGGCCCGAGTAGAAAAATGAACTAAGAAGTAGGGCATAGAACAATGGATCAATTCATTCAACAAGATCCATTCGGATCAGACCAGGATGAATGGGATTGGTTTGACTTCTGGCTCGGAATTAACCCGCCGTCGATAGATGTCCCATACTACGTTTCATGAACAACTATGCCCGAGAATTAATGAATTGTGATATATCGTCGAATAAGTAACCTATCTACTGGAATTTACGTGTGATAGAGGAATGCAAATTTCCCTTTCTATGATGCTTCTCTATATCTTTCCTTTATTGAAAGGGGTGATATGCACAACACTAAAAGTGATTGTGTACACCACTAATCATGCATAACAGTGTGTCAGTGTTATACTATGTGCATCACTTGTGTGATTTAGTGGTGAAAAAATCAAAAAATGTGGTGTGCATATCAACACTCTTATTGAAAACCTTCTCCAAATAGTAAAAATGAAACAAAATCTACATCTACATAAAGGTCATGTTTGGCAACAGCATTTTGGGAGCGTTTAGGAGCGACAAGCGGTAAGCGGTTTGGTTTTTAATCTTGTTTGGCAACAAAGCAGCAAGCGTTACTGCTCCAACATACTGCTCCTTTATAAAACGCTTGTTGAACAAGCATTTGTGGAACTGCTCTTCATTTTATTTATAAAATTACCCATATACCCTCAAAAGTAAGGTTCATAAATAACGTTTAATGAGATGAGTAACAGACTCATATGTATCATGTATGGTTTATGATATACACTACATATAAAGCATGGATGACTCTCTCTCCAAACTTTTAAAAATTACAAGAAATTAAGCATAGTTTACAACACTTTAATGCACTCAATTTTCAGAATTACAACAAAGTAAGCATATTGTACAACAAAATAAAGCGTTGTGTCATTTTAAGACCAAAATTCTATCAAATAACATTAATGCTATTAAAAACACCTCTTCACCAAAAATTACAACCATTTAAGTACAATGTACAATAGCTGTAACCAATTTTCAGATTTACAACAAAATAAGCATAGTGTACAAGAAAATAAGCATGATATAATTTTCAGATTTATTTTCAAACTTACAACATTAATGCTATTAAAGTGATCAATGTTATTAATGACTACTACTTACAATAAAAGAAGCATAGTGTACAACACTTTAATGCACATAATTTTCAGACCTACAAGACAAGAAGCATAGTGTACAACAAAACACCACATTAATGCTATTTATTGTAGTTAATTATTTAACTGGTCAATAAATACAATTAATACAGTTATTAAAATACCCCTTACATAAGAAATACAAATTATCAAGCATATTGTACAACCAAATTAAACACAATTCCTGCATTAAATTTCACTACTACAAATAATAAAGCACATGATACAAATATTCAAAACGTGCCAAATGGGCTTGAGCCCGAACGGGCTCGAGCCCGAACAGGCACGGGCCAACGGGTTCGAGCCAGAACGGGCACAGGCTATACGAAATTCTTGATATCCGTAAATTTATTGTCAAAAAGAATATAATAAACTAAAATACATTATTCATCGAAAAATTTTATTTCAGAGTACCCGCCACTGCAACGCACGGGTACCCTACCAGTATATTTAAAAGCATGCATGTGTGAATTTTGTTTTGAATGGGAACACGCTAGCAATTATTTAAGTCCATTTGGCTGTAATTTTGGACGGCATTAGTTTTTGTTTTCTTGCTTGCAAGTTGTTAGTAGTGAAGAGGAACTGCAAAGAAACAAACTCTGGGTAAAATCTAGCTTAATCTTTTTTTTAGCAAAATCTTTAGGACCATGTAATGCTAATAATGAAGACCTTGGCCTAGGTACGAATAATGAAGGTATTTCTAGTGGAACGTCTAATGAGATGAAACAAATTCGTAATGATATTGCCATATCAATATGGAACGCACGTCGCAGATAAGTTATAACTAGCGTATCATGGTGTTTATATAATATCAAGCATGTAAAAGTAATGAGTGCCTTATAAATAGTAACTTTATTATTTGCCCAATCAATTTTTTTTAAATGTGTGTATGTCCTTTTTCGTAATTTTACACTTTATATTTAAATCTACTGCTACGGTACCAAACACGTTTTTTAATCAAACAGCTACTGCTTACTGCTACTGCTACTGCTTACTGCTACTTGTCGCCAAACATACCCAAAATAAAAATCTTATATTTACCACCCTCTCCACGGTTAAAATGGAGGAAGAAAAGGTAAAAAATTAAACAATGAATCTAATATAAATGTTTATAAAAATTAATATAAATATAAATAACGTAATATAATCCAAATTCGGTCCATAATATATCTTCACCTCGATCCGTTTATCCCCGGTAATCATCAACCTAGGTATGTTCTATACTTTTTTTTGTTGTTTTAATTGTACGTTATGACAACAACTTATTAATTTGTGTGCAATTTCCTACTTTAATTTGGTCTATAATATATGTTCTTAGTATGTATATATGTAGTTTGTATAATTACTAAATATGTAATCATTTCGAATGTTAGGAAACCGTACGTAAATAGCAAGCACAGAAACAATAGAAACATGAAAGCAAATCATGCAGTAAATATTTATTCATGTGAAATTATGGTTTACATTTACATAGTTAAGGGCCGAGACGCTAAGTAAATGTAAAATGCAGTCACATTTTTGTTATAACATATATTAGCTGACTAATTAGCATGCAATCGCTTTTTATATACTAGTTGTGGAGTTGATTACTTGATGATCATATATATTTTCAATGGAATCTCCCAAAACTCCATTTAGCGGGATTAAGAAAGATATTCGAGGAAGATTGCGCTGTTACAAGCAAGATTGGGTCGGGGCGTTAGGTTCAGGTGCAAGGTATTTGGTTAATCTTGAGCTATAATTCAGAGTAAGAAAGTTAACAAATAGACTTGATAAACTTTGTGTTTTCTAGGATATTGGCTCCAACGGCGTATATCTTCTTTGCTTCTGCCCTTCCAGTCATCGCATTTGGTGAGCAGCTGAATAAGGATACAGGTATAACAAGTATTTAGCATTATGATGGATTTTACAGATATCATCCCAGTGCTAAAAAGTATTTGTCTAATAGAACTTTATGCTTCTTTGTCTTAATAGTATTTTGTTTTATGACAGATGATACATTAAGTGCAGTGGAAACACTCACATCTACGGCTATATGTGGCATTATTCACGCACTTTTTGGTGGACAACCTCTTTTAATATTAGGCGTTGCTGAGCCTACGGTTATAATGTACAATTACCTCTATATATTTGCGAAAGAAAGACCAGAGTTGGGAAAAGAATTGTTTTTAGCTTGGGCCGGATGGTATATAGCGTACTTTCTAAGGTTTGAAGTACAATATAAATGAACATATAATGTGCCTATTTTCCATGTGCTTAGGGTATGTGTGTGGACCGCTCTGATGTTGTGTGTTCTTGCTATACTCAATGCTTGCACACTCATCACAAGATTCACAAGGATTGCTGGTGAGCTTTTCGGCATGTTAATTTCTGTGCTTTTTATGCAGGAGGCTGTTAAGGTTTGCAAATGCACTTGTTACTATTTTTTACTAGTAGTTTCTTTTCATTTTCCATGTTTTCATTTCTTTTCAAAGTGATTTATAATCAACCTTGGATATTTTAGGGGGTAATAAGCGAGTTCCATGTACCAAAAGGAGAAAACGATGCAAAAGAGGAGTACGAGTTTCATTGGTTGTATACCAACGGTTTACTTGCGATTATATTGGCCTTTGGTACCTTCATGACGTCCATGAAGACCAGAGATGCCAGGTCTTGGCCTTATGGTGTAGGTAAATGAAATGCATGTAATAATAGTTAAGGAATGACGTATGCATATGCCACCCATGTTTAGACCACCCATGTATCAATTTGAACAATTAAATCACCCATTGTGCTTTATTTTGGCAGTTTCTGGAAGAAAGTTACCAGAAAATTTTTAACGGCAATTTCACCAGGGCTATTTTTGTCTTTTTACACTTTCGATAGTAAATTAGTCAATTCTTTGTCGACATTTTGCCAAGTATCATCCTATACGGAGCAAAATGACACATGCATGTGTTCCATAACTGTTCGGATTCATACATGAAGTGACTTGTTTGAAAAGTTGACGAACATGAGTGGGATGCCACCTATGTTTACATTATTCTAGTATATATACAAATTAGTCTGCTATGTATTATGCTATATCACATTGTCGCTTTCCAAAAAAAATGATGCTATTTCATATGTTTTATTTCTTTATATGGTATGGACAGGGTGGTTAAGAGGTTTAATAGCAGACTACGGGGTTCCTTTTACGGTCTTGGTGTGGACTGCAATATCTTATGCCAAGCCCAGAGAAATTCCTATTGATGTTCCTAGACGGCTCTTCTGTCCTCTTCCTTGGGAGGCTGGATCTTTATCCCACTGGACCGTCATCAAGGTATAAAGCAGACACACCAAGTGTTAAATGTGTAATATCAGAATTTAATTAAAGATTGTTTTTATTACAGGATATGGTGAAGGTTCCATTAATTCACGTTTTTACTGCCATAATACCAGCACTCATGATAGCGGCCTTATACTTTTTCGACCATAGTGTAGCTGCACAAATGGCACAACAGAAAGAATTCAATCTCAAGAATCCCTCTGCTTACCATTATGATGTATTGTTGCTTGGATTCATGGTATTTCCTTTTAGTACATATTTATTTACAGTTTTTCTCTTTAGTATATATGATAATAATATATAGTTTTCAATGTTTGAAACTAGACTTTGATTTGTGGTCTGGTTGGAGTCCCTCCATCAAACGGTGTCCTCCCACAATCACCCATGCACACCAGGAGTCTTGCAATTCTCGAGAGACAGCTGATCCGGAAGAAGATGGTAAAGTGTGCTAAAGAAGGTATCAAGTTGGATGCAAGCAAATCAGAAATATATGGGAGGATGCATGCTGCTTTTGCTGAGATGGATCCTCATACGAAAGTATGTGAAATTTTTAGTACCACTATGTTACATATGACTATAGCCCACAATGGACAACCTGATAGAAAATATATTAATTAGGGGATAATGTATAAGGAGGACATGCATTACATAATTGTATTCATTATGGTTAACAAACAATATAAATGGCTTTCTAGGTCACCCAAGCATGTATATAGTTTCGCTGATACCAAATACTTATGATTTAAAAACTATGGCAAATGAAGAAAAAAAATCAATTGCGACTGTTTGATAGTTTTTACTTTACAACCCAATCTGTTTTTTACGGGATTTGTATAAGCAAAACAGGATACATTCTTAGGTAGCCTATAAAGTATGTAGTTTCGGTAGTTGGGTGGCTTTCTTATACATTATTCCATTGATTATTTATTGGTTCATTTATCTGCAGAGTCCTGTAGACAAAGAGTTGGACGACTTAAAGGAAGTTATAATGAATAGCGACGATGGAGGAGATGCCAAAGGCAAATTTGATCCTGACAAGCATATTGAGGATCACATACCAGTTCGGGTCAATGAGCAAAGAGTGACAAATCTATTGCAGTCCTTCCTTGTGGGCGCTGCAGTCTTTGCTATACCTGCTATCAGGAAGATACCTACATCTGTCCTATGGGGATACTTTGCCTACATGTCCATCGATAGCCTTCCTGGTAATCAGTTTTGGGAAAGATTGTTGCTCCTTTTTATCCCTTCTGGTCGACGTTTTAAGTAAGTTTAACAATTTAGGTCCGAACAGTTAAATCTTACGTTTTAAATGAAATAACCTTATTGTGGAATATATGGGACAGAATTTATGAAGGCCCCCATGCTTCATATGTGGAGTCGGTACCATTCAAATACATAATGATATTCACGTTATTCCAGCTTGTGTATTTCTTGCTTTGCTATGGAATCACATGGATACCAATAGGTGGTATATTGTTTCCGTTGCCATTCTTCTTGCTAATACCAATAAGAGAGCATTTTCTTCCCAAAATGCTACCTCATCAGCATCTTCAGGAACTAGATGCATCTGCTTACGAAGAATATGATGGGCACGTTGGTTTTAATAAGAGTCTTTCACGAAGGGTATGTTATTATATTTCAGATGTTATTTATATTTTCTTTCTGAAATGTCAATTATATTTCTTCAGTGTTAATTAAGGGTCTTTTAGTCATATTTACAACTTCAAGTCATAGAAAATAACGTTATCCGAAAATTTATATGACTTTAAAAGTGTTGTTTTTTAAAGGTGTTTGAGCACAGAAGCGACGGATCTGAAAATGACAAGGATTACTTTGATGTGTCATCCACAGAGATATTGGATGAGATGATCACCCACAGAGGCGAGTTGAAGCTAAGATCAAGCTTCAGTGGCAGGCAGTTTCATGTTCGTAATTAATCGTTCTTAGATTTTTTCATTTTTTTTTTTTTTTTACAAAATGGGGGGTGTGAGCGGGGTAAGGTAAAGTTTGGTCAAAAAGGTGGGTCTTTGGTACAGGTCAGTCGGGTTGACCCGAAACACTTTTTTTCCAAATTTTCAAAAATTAGTGTGTGCACTAGTGTATCAAGTATGTTTACATTATTTCAATAATACTTAAGTTTTTTTAATAAAATGACTTTTTACTCCTAAACATCTTTTCAAAAACTTTTGAACTGACGTGAATCAACCCATCAATAAGTCAATGGGTCAACGTTGCCACCTTTTCTATTACCGAACCAAAACCAAACTTAAACAAGACAAAACAAGGTACACCAACAATTGATGCAACTATGTATTTATTTTCAGGTTCACCCTCAGAATGACGATTCACCGGCCTAGAACTGCATGATCAATGTAAATAGATGATTACTAAGCAATCTTTAACCAAATAAACGTGAGGATGACTTGTCCTCGCAGAGCTGGTATGGAAAATGAAGCACATAGCAGGTTACACTTTAGACAAAAAAAATATCAGGTACTATGATAGTCTTTTGCAGCTATATCTACACGATTCTGTTCATAGAACACCAGGTTTTACAAAGTACAATGTTTTTTCTTGGTATATTAGCAAATCAGAGGTTACATGAATTGAAGGTAACGAATGATGAGAACCATAGTTGATGGCGCTATTTGCATACTTAGGAATAAAGAATTTTTAATCCTAAAACTGTATTATATCAACCTAGTACAAATCTACACATAAACGAAAGGATCCCAATTGGAAGCATTGACTGCAACACTACCACCATCCCAACCATTGTCACACTGCACTACTTGTTGACCTAATGGCCAACCACTAATTCCTGTGATTGCGGTTAACTGACTCGTTGTTGCTTGGTTAGCCTCACTAGGAACCGCCCACATGGAGTCCATGAGACCGTTGTCAAACAAATTGCTCGAAAGATTTGATACTTGGTTGCTTGTGCTAGATTCCGCTAGCCATGGAATTTCAGCAGGCCATGGTACAGTTGCTGGTGGTTGCGGCTCATAGCACCATTGCAACCCGTCGTCACGATCTTGCTGATGACTTTGTTGATCTTGATCAACTGGCAAGTGTTCAGTACTTATGGGGTGATGACCACTAGCCAGTTGATCAGGAGACGGCAAGGGTGGTACCACAAGTGGTGGCTTTCTTTTTCTTGTATTGTTAATACTCATTGGTTGTAGCGGTATGTTAGTCGTCTTGGCATGGTTGGAACCATTCCTTGTGTATAACTTAGCCTTGAGTGCACCAAGGAGCCCTTCATCACCACCCTCAGAACCACATGCTTCCTCAAATGAAAACGGCTCACTGTTTTCAGCCAAAGACCTTAAAACATTCCCACTACTGGGCAGTTCAAAGTTAGTACGAGCGTTAGCTCCACGCAAAGTTCTAGCAGCTTGGTCATACGCTCGGGCAGCGTCCTCAGCGGTATCAAAGGTTCCTAGCCATAACCGAACCTTTTGTAACGAGTCCTTGATCTCAGCCACCCATCGCCCTGAAGGACGCTGTCTTACTCCTACATATTTCGGGTGTCCTCTAGAGTTTGGCATCTTTCTTCTTCCCTTAATACCACCTCCTTGTGGTTGCACCGGCTGCATCGAGTCAGCCATGATCTTTGCTTCAAGTCTAGTTTGTGATGGAACCATGATGTTGGATACTTATAGTGAAATTTCTAGCCTAAAGAATCAAGGATTTTCATAAAAGGACAAGTTAGAACAAGTCAAGAAGATGGTTTTTTTTATTGGCAATGCTGATGATGATTGCAGGCCATTGTTGATTATAACGACATAAATTGTTTATTACACAACTAATGACATGAAAAACAAACACACAAGTGAGGGAACAAGGTTGATGTATTCTAAATTTCTAATACTTTTAAAAAGTAAAAAAATATGTGAACCCAAACAAAATTTGTATTAAAAATAGTATATATTTTGGATGATACAAAAAATATATCTTATTCACACATGAAGTTACATAGATGAGTATTGTTGATGAGTAATCCTATTTGGCTTATGTTCTTTGGCTTTATACTAAAGACCAATGTGATTTGGTAAAGAGATGCAACACATAATGCTTATTTTTCCTAATCCAGTTATTTTATCTTTGGATTTTCGATGCATTATTTTCTTTTGGATTGAAACAATTGTTCTTATGTGAATCACATAAGAGTATAAGTCCCTTGATATAAGTGAAACCTGTTTTTTTTTTTTTTTTTTTTTTTTTTTTTTTTTTTTTTTTTTTTTTTTTTTTTTTTTTTTTTTTTTTTTTTTTTTTTTTTCCCAAGAAGTTAGCACATGATATTGTCATGTTTTGCAACTAGGAAATATATTGTATTTGTGGTTTCACTTGTTTAGGTTATTCGGATAAGAGAATTTTTAACTCAGTTGTATGTGGTTTAATTGAGTTATCTCCGTGACTATTTCTAACACTTTCACTAGTCACCTCTAAACTTCTACATAGTGAAGTTTGAATATTGAACTTTTTGTGAGAAGAAAGCACCTTACTAGTAAGTCATTTGATAATAGTTGAAATACTAGTATCTTTATACTATCCCTTTAATTTAATTTTTCCAAAATTGTTCTTATTTGTAAAGTTTCAAATACTTTGATGAAAAAAAAAACATATGTTATGATGAGTATCAACAATATTAAAAAACAATGTTGACAATCATATCTTACCGTTTAATATATGACATGATCTCGACATCAAACTTATTATTTTGTAGGATAAATTTCGTTATATGGGAAACAACATTAGAATTAAAAGAACCTTGATATATAGGCCTAATAAAGGGGCCTAATGGTGGACCTAAGGCTTTAAATACTTGTACAGTGCAAGTATTTAAAGCCTTAGGTTCACCATTAGGCCCCTTTATTAGGTCCACCAAACATATTCCGAATTGAAAATCATCAATTCATCATTGGTATCGTCATATCCTTTTATACCTTGTTGTATATTGATACCGGTGAGGATTCGTGGCAATAGACATTAAGTTATGATGGTATGTATTCTGTGGGGGTGATAAGGAAGCACATTGATGACATTATTTTACGTCGATGAGTCCAAGTACAAGATGGAACAAATCTTTGCCTCGAAAGGTAAACATTTTCCTTTGGCGTTTACTCTTAGATAGACTCCCTCATCATGTAAATCTCTCGTCTCGTGGTCTAGAAATTCCGTCGATTGTTTGCTCGGTTTGCAACGCAGGTGTGGAGTCATCTGATCATTATATTTTATGCTTGTGATACAGCTGCTAATGTTTGGCGTCAAGTTCGAATTTGGTGTGATGTTGGTTTACCGTGTTTCTGCTCTATATGGATTGGACTGTCTGGCTAGATAACTGGCACGTCTCTAACGGCAGAAAAGATAGATTATTTGTGATTATTGCTACTTCTCTTTGGTTTCTTTGGCGTTATCGAAATAATGTTACGTTTAGTTCTCAAACCATGAGGCAACGTGACATTATCGATAATATCCAATTAGCTTCTTTTTCTTGGTTAAAGTTTAGAGGTGTTAAAAACTGTAATTGGTCTGATTGGATCAATTCTCCTTTGTAATTGTCTCTAGCTTCTTGCTAGACCTTTGTTTCTAATATAATCTGTCGTTCAAAAAAAATATTGATGACCGTTCTGATAACAAAGAAAAAGAAATTATTAAAAATTTGATTATATGATCCTTGAAATGGTGATCGTATGATCATGTCATGAATATCTGGCGAGATAGAACTTTCATTGTTATCTATTAGATAATCTCGAAACGGGAATTAATAAGTTCTTTCATATTTGATTTTAACATGATAAGTCGTGTTAGCTTTATTTGAACTCATAACAAACAATAAAACGTCTCACATTATATTTTGATCCCACAAATAGCTAAACATAACATATCATGTTCAAAATAAACATGGGAAGATGTTTTCCTTCAAAATATGAAAAAATGTTCAAATCCATGTCTCATTGTTCTACAAAACTCTATTTTTATTCAATTCGGATGAACAAAGTACTTTATGTGGTGGATCTTAAATACCCAATAATAACATGTATTTTAGTTGACTAGCAGGGTACCCGCGCGTTGCAGCGGCGGGTACCCTGAAATAAAAATTTTCGATGAATAATGTATTTTAGTTTATTATGTTATTTTTGACAATAAATTTACGGATATCAAGAATTTCGTATAGCCCGTGCCCGTTCGGGCTCGAACCCGTTGGCCCGTGCATGTTCGGGCTCGAGCCCGTTTGGTCCGCGCCTGTTCGGGCTCAAGCCCATTTGGCCCGTTACTCGTTTGAGCTTGAATATTTGTATAATGTGCTTTATTATTTGTAGTAGTGAAATTTAATGCAGGAATTGTGTTTAATTTGGTTGTAATATGGTTGATAATTTGTATTTCTTATGTAAGGGGTGTTTTAATAATTGTATTAATTGTATTTATTGACCAGTTAAATAACTGACTACATTAAATAGCATTAATTTGATGTTTTGTTGTACACTATGCTTCTTGTCTTGTACATCTGAAAATTATGTGCATTAAAGTGTTGTACACTATGTTTCTTTTCTTGTAAGTAGTAGTCATTATAGTCATCAATAACATTGACAACTTTAATAGCATTAATGTTGTAAGTCTGAAAATTACATCATGCTTATTTTGTTGTACACTATGCTTATTTTGTTGTAAATCTGAAAATTGGTTGCAGCTATTGTACATTGTGCTTAAATGGTTGTAATTTTTGGCGAAGGGGTGTTTTTAATAGCATTAATGTTGTTCGATAGAATGTTGGTCTTAAAATGACACCACGTTTTATTTTGTTGTACAATATGCTTACTTTGTTGTAATTCTAAAAATTGGGTGCATTAAACTGTTGTAAACCATGCTTAATTTCTTGTAGGTCTTAAAATTTTGGAGAGAGAGTCATTGATGTTTTATATGTAGTATAGATATACACTCACTTCTTTTAGTTAATTGGTTCCGTGATATTCTTTAACTGATCATTACTGGGATGAAATAAGTGATGATCTTTCTCAATTTTCTTCCATATGGTCCTTCGTACGCTTTCTCTACAGATTTTATTGCAATTTTGGATGCTCTTAGAAGTTGTAGGTTAATGAGTATGACCTCAAAAGACCTCAATGTCCTTTGACTTCACAACGATGTTCTACAAGTATTGCCGATTTTGGTTGAAATACGTGTTTTTAAAATTTTATTTGGGAGAATTGCAAATTTCCCCATTTAAACTTCATTAATTGCATATTTACCAATGAAACTTTAAAATAACAAATATACCCATTTATAAAAATGAAACTCTCATATATACCCATTTCATCTACTTTACTAAAACCAATTTTGTATATGACATTTATACCCTTACAACCCAAATCATAACCTCTTATATATTTCAACGAAATCAACATATTAGATTTCAACCAAATCAAAACCTTCGAGATGATTGATCAATAGAAATTTCCGCACCATCGTCCATCTTTAATTAATTTGTATCTAATAATGTGATGAAACATATTAACAAACACATGGTGAGCACTACAATTTGATAATATAATGTGTCAACTTTATTCAAAACATTACAAGCTCAAAAACAACCTGCTTCATGACACTAGCTTATAGACAAATACCTCAAAAATCATGGCTTTGTTATTTGTAATTTTTATCAATGTGTCAGTTATCTAATCTCCTAAGAAATACTATGTTTGCTAAATGAGTAATGTGGTAGTGTGGACCTTTTTCTATAAACACATATATCCCCTCAAACTATAACCACATGATTCAATTATTTTTGTGATCATTAATTCTACATTCATAAACACAAACAGAGTGGAAATTTTTTTTATGTGTTGTCACTTTTACAATTGATCTTATAGACAACTAGAAGAAGAGTAAACCAATAAAAGAAACTTACATTATTTGGATGAAAAGAATCAATCGGGAACAATCATGGTTGAGTTGATGTTTTGCAATTAACTGATAAATGATGAAGTGATTAAGAGATGAGTATGTTATAGGCTAAATGGCGGCAAATAAAAATGTTTTGGCGCTCTAATTTAAGGGTATAAATGTCATATGCAAAACTGTTTTTAGTAAAATAGATGAAATGGGTATATATGAGAGTTTAATTTTTATAAATGGGTATATTTGTTATTTTATAATTTCACTGTGTAAATACGCAATTAATGAAGTTTAAATGGGGAAATTTGCAATTCTCCCATTTTATTTCTATTGAGATACTCTATAAAAGGATTGAGTGTAGGTAAATTCCCTGTTTCAATATGTTTTGCGATGACTACAAACAAAAGTTAAGAACAAACTTTATCACAATGTGGGTCTTTTCTTACAACGGTTGGTACTCTTTCATAGACAATTATATGTTGTTTCAAGGGTCAAAACCAAAAGTGGGTTACAAGTTATTTGTTGCGACCAATCTGGCAAATGTACCAACAAAACAACCAATGTGATATACAAAGTGTTCACACTTTGAATTTTAACAATGTCGTTTATTAAAATTTTGCTATTTCCTATTATAATATGCATACCTGTATTGATTATTGAAATTGATGGTGAATGTGGTATTCAATTTTATTTATCACAAAATTGATATCTAAATTATTTAGTCGAAGATGATAAGAGAAATACGAAGGAATTACCTCATACATTGAAGATTGAAAGAGATGGTGGTAGTGGTATGAGTTCTTCCTTTACTCCATATAATTTACAGTATATAAAATTTTGTTATGTTTGGAATGTTTTAATGGCACGATATTTAAAAAGTTTTGAATTTGGCTTAGAGCTTTAGGTGTGGTGACTAACTACAATAAAGTTTTATGAGCCCACAGGGTGCCACGTCACCATAACACAACCCCTTTTCCAACCCCTCTTAGTGTGGAGGGTGTGGTCTTAGGTTTTCCCTCGCCACGCCAGCTCCACATCAGCTTTTTCTATCTTAAAAACATTTTTCTTCAACTTTCCTTCAACTATTGCAGCACATTCTCTCTCTTATATTATTTTTTTTTTAATTTTTTATCATTTAAAAATACCCCCAAACCACAATACTCACTCACAATACAATAAATAATTATTTCTCTTTCTTCAAAAATCATTCTCTCTCTTTTTTGTATTCGGGCTTGACTCCCGCAAAAGATAACTTTGATGCTTTCATGCACATTTTCCGCAAGAGGCGGGGAGGAAAAAAGAATCTTTTGGGATTTCCTTTGCACATTTCTCGTATCACACCCTTTAGTCTTATCACAACTAAACACAACAAGTTTTATCGGTCCCACTACTTTCTATTTTATTTTTTGTATTCAATTTTCCAAAGAACATAAAATTCATTCATAAAAATAAAATTGCAATACGAACCTAAATTACAATACGGAAAAAAAAAAGAAAAAAAAAAGAAACAAACTACGATTCGAATAAAAAAACACAACAAATTACGATACGAAATTTAAAACACAAATAATGATACGATACGAAAACACAAATGATCCAACGGTTCTCATGAAGCTTTTATATTGATTTGTAATTGTCGATGAGATCTGTCTTCTCCTCCCATACTTGCAACACTTGTTCCATAACGTTCTTCAAGGCGACATGAAGTTGCAAATCTGTTTCCTCGGTTCTTAATAGAGTTTGTAGACGACCCTAATAGTTGGATGGTCTTGAGGCAGCTCACGCAACCTTTCGACCTCTTGAGCACGATCATGCATCTGTAGCATAATACAAGTTATCTCACCTAGCAAATTGTTAATCAGCTTGAGTTCTTTTTCTTGTTCGTAGCGTATTCGGCTAAGGGTAGCCTTTTGCACATCAGCTGGTTCATTAGCCATAGCGTTTGTGTGAGAACACGAATGATGGTAGAGTTGTATTTATATGGGAAAATAGCCGTTAGAGGCTATCAAATTCAAATTTTGAATCTGCTGCAAAATTTTAAATTCAAAATTTAAAGTTACAGTACGAATTCAAAATTTAAATTCAAATTAAAAGTTAAAGTACGACTTCAAATTCAAATTTAAAATTCCAAAGTATGAATTCGAATTCCAATTCAAAATTTCAAAGTATGAATTCGAATTCGAATTCAAATTCAAAATTAAACAAACCGTGTCTTTTTTCCCTATATATATCAACTATATTTTCAACCAAAAAATACATCTCATACACACAACTTCTTATCAAACTCTCTCAATAAGGTCTCAAGAAAACAATCACGGAAACAATTTCCCGACACCCGAAACCAAATAAGTTAATACTCCACCAGCAGATATCATTCCATTATTTTCAACGGAAGAGGAACCAGTTGAGGAACCATTTATCAATCCGTTTCTCACTGAGGTAGAGGAACGACAATTTCTTCTGAATGAAGAAGCATTAAGAGAAATTGAAGAAAAAGAACAAGGGATGAAGCACCTCGTAAGGAGCGGGAAGCAAGGGAAGAAGAAGATCGTAAGGAACGTTGGTTTAACACAGCGTATAAAGAGTGGGAAAAGGATTTTGAGGAGTTTTCTTCTTACGACGATGGTTATTACACAGATTAATCTATGGCTGAAGAACTTATGTGTTTTATTTTCTGTATCGCATTTTTATTTTCATTTCAATGTAGTACTCTGCTTTGCTTATGTAATGAATAAAAGTTTGTCTTCTACCTTGGTTCCTCATACACGAAAATAAATTTCCATTCATTTAAATAAAAGTTAACATTACAATACCAAATTTAAAAAACATTACAAGTTTTATAGTGTATGAATTATGTTTATTGAAAAACAGGGAAAAAAAACTATAATTTAAACGTTTGTATAAAACGTTCACATGCAACTTTTAGCTCCTCCGTACAAGTTTTACCTTCGTGTGCAGACGACAAGGTTGTGTTTGAAGAAGGACGATGAGCCACCTTGGTGTGGTAGCAAGCTGTGGTGAGAAAGTCACGTTGGAGTGGCGAGCTGTGGCGAAGACCACATCTAAAGCTCTTACTTCACAATCTTTGACATTAGACTTTTAAATCTTCAGACTTTTTCCTGTTGACCTTTTCCAAGTACCACGTGTCTCGTTGTGGCTAAAAGTTAAATTCAAAAAAATTAATAGCAAGATGAATAAAAACTCTTTTTCATTAGTTGGTATAGATAAATATAGATAGATAGATTCATCATAGGAAAAACAAACAATCTAAAAGGGGGCGTTTGGTTGGGGTAAATTCAAGGTAATTGAGGGGATTTGAAATTAAAATTGCTTCAATTCTCTTGTTTGATTTACAATAAATATGTGGGCCCAAGAATTTTATTTGCATGAATGAAGATAAAAGTGGACCATTTTAATTTCCTTCTACATGAGAAGCATTTACATTTGCTTAAAATTTTAAATAGCACCATTTATATATTTTGAACCAAACGCCCCTAAGAGTATCTACGATACATTTAATAACCAAAGCTTAATGCATAAGATATTTAATGACTAAAGCTATGATTTGCAATGCAAAAAACTTTTTTAAAAGATTTTTTAAAATAATGAAAAGCTTTCAACCACTTGACTCATTATGGATGTTCTAACTTAAACAAACTAACAGATCAACGCACTAGAAACCAAAAATAATTCACTGTCATTTCACTTCATATCTAGGCTATGTTTGGCAAAAGTAGCTGTGAGCAGTAGCCAAAAAAGCTCACAGCTTCATAAAGAAGCATTGGGAAAATGAGCTTTCCTAAAAAATAGCAAAGTCCACAGCTCTCATGCCAAACGAACACTAAAAATCAAAAAGTTCATTGTTCACCGCTCATTACCCAAAAAAGCTCCAAAAAGCTTTGTGCCAAACATAGCCCTAGTCTGAGTGAGTCATGGCAATAGTATGTCGGGTAGGTTATACAAACCTCCCTTTTTTTACAAAGAAACCTCCTCTTTTTTTTTACCTTTTTTATTTTTATTTATTTATTTTTATAATTTTGTTTATATAAAAAAACTATAAACTTAAAAAGTACGAAATATAAAATATAAAATTTAATAAGTTAAAAGTTTAAAACTGACATAAACATGAAAAAAAAACTAAAAATAATAGTAAAAAATGGTGTACTGTAAAAAAATAATAATAATAATAATAATAAAAAAAATAACTTTTGTTCCCTATGTCAAATCAGAGGATCGTATAACACATCCCACAACGTGTCGATAGTGATATTCACAACTTCCTATACATCGTATCAAAGTGAAACTAGTAAACTACTGCAGTAGTATGCTGTATGTCGATATGTTCTAGAGTTTTCCAAATCCAAAGTACGTATAAAACAAAACAAAACACGCCATGTGTGAAAGTGTACTAAAATTTCAAACTCAAAATGTAGATTCAAAATTCAAATCCCATTTTGTCATATCACGTGACACGCACCCGACCAACTCATCCAACGGCCCATATCAAACCAATTCATCCAACGGCCCATATAATCGCGTCGCAACAAAGCTAACATTAAACAGCTTTGTCAATAATATATTTGTGTTTCAAAATTAGGGTGTCTCTCACTCAAAACATAACTCAGCCTCCTTAACACACACTCTGCTTTTGAAAAAAAGACCAAAACATGGTATGTTTTTTATGTTTTTAGATCTGTTATTGTTTTATTGTTTTTATGTTTTGTTAATTTTGATTATGTTTTTTTTGTGTGTTTTTAGGCTTTACCCAATCAGCAAACTGTGGATTACCCGAGTTTCAAGCTTGTTATTGTTGGTGATGGTGGAACTGGTATTTATTTTTTTTATTTTATTTATTTTATTTCATTTGTTTAGTTATAAACTTGAATATGTTGTATGAACTGTTATACGTTTTTTTTTAGGGATTAACATGTTTTTATAACTTCTTTTTGTTTGTAAAAATGTGAAAATACATAGACCCGTAGAATTAATTAGATAAATAACTTAATGGTTTATTTTGTTATATTAAGGGGGTGTTTGTATAAGCTTATTTGATGCTTATGAGCTTATTAGGAAATTGATATTTTGGGTTATGAGCTTATAGTTCATAAAAAAATAGTATATCAATTCTGGTAAGTTTTCAAGCTCGTCAAATAAGCTTAGGCAAACACCTTCTAAGAGTTGATTATTAATATTGTGTTTATATGTTTAGATTTGTTTTTGAATCATATCAAAGATTTAAGCAAATGTCTTGAATGTGTTTAGTGGACTTGAATTTGATGGCGAAATAATCTTATTGAAATTTGAAAATTCACGTCACCAAGTGTGTTTTAGACTTGACTAATTTCATGGTTCTGTTATTTTTTTAATGATCTAACAATCATAAACATTTAAATATATTCAAGATATGCTAATTAAGTTCTGTAACTATGTTAGCACTTAGTACTCAACTTCTTGGTAGATATATTTAATTTCTTAGTTGTGTAGTTTATAAATGTGATATTTGTGTCGTGTAGGAAAAACTACTTTTGTGAAGAGGCATTTGACTGGAGAATTCGAGAAGAAATATGAACGTAAGTATTACTCTAAAGTTCATTGTTTTTTTGTGCTTCTTATCTAGTAAAAATTTGATATTTGAACTGGTTAATTGACAAAAGCTCTATTTAAATGTTTTTAGCAACCATTGGTGTTGAAGTTCACCCCTTGGACTTTTTCACTAACTGTGGAAAGATCCGGTTTTACTGCTGGGACACAGCTGGTCAGGAGAAATTTGGTGGTCTTCGTGATGGATATTAGTAAGTATTGTTTAGTTTTAGCTTTTACTAGTTGGTTTTTGTTGCATATCTGATATGCACATTAAACCATAACATTTAAATTTCATATGATTCTAGTGCATGTTAAGTAGCATATAGCATTGTAGCTTCAGTGGTAATGGTTTCTTGTGCTGCTATAATGTTGTTTGATTTCTTCAACAGAAAATAACATTAGGTTAATGAACCTTGCATAAGTTAACTACACACAGTGTTGTTGCAACGCTTGCGCTCTTCATTATATTATAACAACACAATGCATAAAATTGCATGTTACCGTTTGCAATGTTTTGGTTTTATACTTGTATACATGTCAAATGGGATCTAGTTTCTTATATCATCAAAATTTAGTTAATTTTGTTTTGTTTTCTGTTTTATAATTTCTGAAAATCTACACTACAGTTTACACAAGTTCTTAGTTTATGCTTTCATAAATGTTAATTCGGGTTGTAGCATGTAGCTAGAGTTGAGAGTGTTTATGGCATGCCATAAGCACAATTTTAGGCGTCTATCAATCAAACAATGTGGTACTTAAGCCACATTCCATTTGTACTTAAACTTTTTCGGTTTTAATATACTTTACCGGGGTAACGCTTTACCCAAAATGTCAATTGGGGTGCTTTTTTTGATGACTTCCTAATGAAGTTAATTTTGTTTGAATTCATATTGTTTTGCTATTAGTTAATCATACACTGGACTTACAATCTGAATTATTTACTGCAGTATTCATGGCCAATGTGCTATCATTATGTTTGATGTAACTGCAAGGTTGACTTACAAGAATGTTCCAACATGGCATCGTGATCTTTGCCGGTTAGTGCCAAACCTTTACTTTGGTCTCTCTCTATCTTATACATTTTATCTTTTGTTGACATTTTATGAAATTTCTGTGCAGTGTTTGTGAGAACATCCCCATTGTACTTTGTGGAAACAAGGTTGATGTGAAGAACCGTCAAGTGAAGGCAAAGCAAGTTACTTTCCATAGAAAGAAGAACTTGCAATACTATGAGATCTCTGCCAAGAGCAATTACAACTTTGAGAAGCCTTTCCTCTATCTTGCTAGGAAACTCGCTGGGTAACTATCTTTTTACATATGCTTGTTATGAAATATATGATTGACTATTGTCTCTTGCAAGTCACATCTTGATGGTAATTTTTGTTTGTTTTTAGGGACCCCAACTTGCACTTTGTCGAGTCACCTGCCCTTGCTCCTCCAGAAGTGCAAATCGACATGGCTGCTCAACAACAGTAAGTCTATCTTCACATTTATTTTTCAAAGTTTCTACATACCTCTTTTTGGTCTTTTGAGTGATTTTTTAAAACCTTTCTAGGCATGAAGCCGAGCTTGCTGCAGCTGCTAGCCAGCCGCTTCCAGATGACGATGATGATGCTTTTGAATAGAGTCTTGTATTCCGACGGTTTTTGTGGAATTTGAGAGGGTTGTGATGTTTCGTGTTTGTGGAGTTTTGGATTGTTGTCTGAATGCTTTTAAACTTTTGGTAGGATATGATGATACAATCGCATTTGGTTGTGATGAATAGACGATATTTTGTGTTGTGAAGCAATTTGTCGGTGTTGATTTTTGACAGCTCCCAATTTCTTCAGTATGTTATAGATTCGTGTTATTGTGTCATGCTGATCCTTTTATGTGCCTGTACCTGATAATGTGTACCTGATAATGTGTAGTCAAATATGGTCATGTGTTTTTGATGTTATTTGACTTAAATATTGGGAACCCATTTTTTGGCAACTCTCTTAATATCAATTTGCAAAAAATTACTCTTAAATTACTATTCACTTGAAAAGGATATTCTTTTTACCTCTTTAATGTTAAACTTTTCTTTTACATGTTAACTGGTATGCCTAATTATATGCCTAAACACATGCGTCAGAATTTTGTTGGTGCCAGCAGAGGGACCTGCTTCTTCACAAACTAATAATTATTGCCACATCTATTTAGGCACATAATTAGTCACACTTTTAGGTCTCTCAATCATTTTCCTTAATAATATGTAAAAAACTACTCTCCATTACTATTCGCTTCAAAAAAATTCCCTTTCACATCTTTACGCAAAATAGAAAAGAATTAAGGGTGCGTTTGATATCCTACTATGGGAATGAGACTATGACTATGAAAGTGATTAAAGGTGTTTGTTTAAGATGAGGGGGCCCACCACTATGATAATGAATGATAAATATAATCTATACTCCATATACATCAAGAGACATAGGTATGGATCTTTCATAGGTGAGGGACCCACCACTACTATCAAACTCATACCCATTGTCATTCATGCCAGCATACCAAACGCACCCTAAGTTTACTAAGGGGGGCAACCATGCCACACCATAATGCATCATCAAGAAAAATGAACCAATAAAGTATTGACAACATTTTTCAATTTTCATGCCACACCATACCTCATTTTCATTTAGTGGCAATGATGATGCAAATAAAATCTTTTTTTTTTTTTTTTTTGGAAAGTGCCTTCAACGGCTAGGGAATTAAATGGCCAACGTTCAAAAAATTTAATGTGTTCAAGTATACCGAATTGGCAAAGATTGCCGATTCTTTCATGCCGAGTACCTTGCCGAAATTGTTGCAATGTTCAAACTGAATGATACCGAGTACCATGCCGAAAACGTTGCCACCCCCTAAGAGGCATACTGAATAAGAAATCCAGCAGAAATCAGTGGACTCGTGATAAGTTCTTCGTACCCAAAAAAATGGTTACTAATACTTTCGACCAATGAACTATGACTTAATTATTCGTGAACACGACAATCCAACAGCAATAACGAAAGTGGCAGAAATCAGTGGATTCATGATAAGTTCTTCGTATTATAAAATAAAATAAAAATGGTTAATCATACTTTCAAGTTTCAACCAATGAACTATGACTTGATTATTCGATTGCTATGATTCATCCTGTCAAATTAACTACGAAATTCGAATTCAAGTAATAACATTCTTGAATTATCAAAACTATTTTGATATATCTTCTTTAGTTTATTTCGAGAAAGTCTTTGTGAATCCATACAACTTTAGGGCCCGTTTGGTTTGTAGACGGGTTAAGGATTAGGATTTGGATTTATATTTGGATTTAATGTAAAAAGGAGAAAAATATTTAAAGTTGTTTTATATTTTAAATTACGTTTTATAAATTATTGTTATAAGAAGTAAGATGAGATAGATAGAGAGAAAATGAGAGTGGGTCCATTTGTTTCTAATACCCACCATATCCCTCATCTTTTGCATACTCCCTAATATTTGGGGTAAAGTCCATACCAAATGCATACCAAACAACTTGTTAATGTCTTTTCAAATCCAAACCCACTAAAAGTAGGATACCAAACACACCCTTAGTTTTTCCGTTTCTTTGTCCCGAACCGCTCTCGCACATCTAAATTTGAGGCATAAATGTTTGAAACTAAATGNTTTTTTTTTTTTTTTTTTTTGTAAAATGATGTCTAAATGATATAAATATATAACAGTTTCATTCTTATGATGCATAAACGTTTATAAACATTATATAGAAAAACTTAGTCATAAAATTAACACGACATAGCAACGTAAAAATAAAATGTGTTAAAACAAAACATTCAGTATATGCTCAAAATACGCATATATAATTTGAAATCAATTACTAGAATGAACACTTTCCAACAAGAATTACAAAAACCGACACTTTTTTAGAGATTTACCAAAATCGACACATTGGGTATTTTGATTTTGCTCGCCCTCCCCTTTTGCTCGTCGTTTTCAGAAGAAGATAAACATTTTTCGCTAAAAGATAAAGAACATGGCGAGCAAATACTTTGCTCGCCCAAATATTTTGCTCGCTTCGTCGATTTTGGTAAATCCTTTTGAAAGTGTTTGTTTTGGTAATGGTTTATGTAAAGTGTTCATTTAAAAAAATGACACTATAATTTGATCTCTTAAGTAGTCATTTCTAGTTATATATGCTCAAAAACGTATACAATTTGATTTCACAAACTACTCATGTGTTATTATTGTTTCAAAGACTCTTGTGATTGAGCATTTTCGTCGTCATCATATTATCATATTTAGCATTTTTTTTATTTAGCATAAAAATAACAACGATTCTCTTTAGACATATGTGATGGCAATTTCGGTCGGGTTCGGGTTGGCAGGTTGACGGGTCAGAAAACATATGGGTTAGGGGGTTTAAAAGGTTACACGAGTTAAATAGATTAACCGGGTTTCGAGTTGACTCATTTAAACTGTTTATCTAAACAAGTTGGCACATTACATGCGTTAAACAGGTTAAACGGGCTTGTGGGTCGACCCATTTAACCCGTATAATAAAATATATATAATTTTTAATTTATTAAAAAAAATCATAAACTGGTTGATGGGTCGACCTGTTTAACTTATTCTCAACCCGAACCTGGCCTGTTTAATAAACGGGTTATAGTCAACCCAACCCGACCCAAACCTATTTAGACTCAACCTGAACATGTTAATTTTCGTGTCGGATTTCATGTCAAGTCATAAATTGCCGCCTACATATTATCAATACTAAAGTAAAAGTCGGGAAAATATAGAATATTGATGAGTACTCAAACACTCATCATTTTTGGTCAAATCTGAGTT
Organism: Artemisia annua; assembly: GCA_014162995.1. Taxonomy (NCBI): domain Eukaryota; kingdom Viridiplantae; phylum Streptophyta; class Magnoliopsida; order Asterales; family Asteraceae; genus Artemisia; species Artemisia annua. Next base: position 75,140 of record LBNU01037546.1, read on the forward strand.
GCAAAACNTGTCTATCCGACAAAAGGATTGGCTAATCCAGGAGCAAACGGCTCTTGGTAAAGATAACTCAAATCCGTTGATGGCTGACAATTTGCCCAAAATTGTATGGTATTCAACTCACTATATCTTCAATAGTGAAGAGTTGGCTAGCCCGCAAGGTTATGGCTTGTAGTAAAGGCAGTGGAAAGCCATAATTGGTAATCAGCTCACCAAAGATAATAACTGTATTTTATCTAAGAGTTGGCTAGTCCAGAAGCAAACGGCTTCTGGTAAAGACAAATCAAATCCGTTGGCAGCTGGTGATTTGCTAAAAATCATATGGTTATCAGTGTACCATAGTTCTTACTTGAACTGAAACATTTGGCTACTCCAGAAGTAATGGCTTTTGGTAAAGAGACTTCAAATCCATTAAATTTTCACAAAAGATTGCTAGGGACTAGCAATAGTTTAGTGTGGGGGATTGATGAGTGCTCAAACACTCATCATTTTTGGTCAAATCTGAGCTGCAAAACATTTAAAAACACTCAAAAATGCATCAAAATGCTGAAAATATCCCAGGGGTTGTGTTTTATATGTTTCAGATGCAAAATGAGTGAAAACAAATGAAAAACGAATAAAGTTTGCATAATTGGCAGTTTCAGTCCCCCAAGTTTCAAAACTTGTCAAAATTAGTCCCTAGGCATTTATTTGAAAGAAAAGTCAACCCAAGTCTTTTGAAAGTCAAATATTATCAAAAATGATCCTTGGGTATAAAGTTTCAAAAGTTTACATGTTTGGTCTCTCAAGTTTCAAAGATGGCAAATTTGGTCCCTGGGAATTTTAAAAATGAAAAATTGCAATAATTGTCCTTGATTTATGAAGCTTGGCAACTTTGGACCTTGGATTAACTTTGGGGAAGTTGCATTTCAGGCCCCTCACTTTTCAGTTATTACAAAAGAGGTCCTTGTGGTTTTTAGCTTAAATACAAACGGACCCCTTTTATTATTAAACCCAAACCCAAAATCCAAACCCAAAAACCACCCTAGCCTGATCCACCCTTGGCCCAACTCTCCCTACCAGCCCAAAAACCCTTATAATAAAAATCCCCCCCGTTCTATTACTCCCTCGTTTCCACATAAATAAAAAAACCCACCCCCTCCACTTGCATACCTGCAATTCCAGCTCCCCCTCTCCTCCAACTCAGCCTCCCACACCTTGTTCCCTTGACCTCAACAAAGCTCCAAAGTGCATTAATTGTTCCTAAATCCCTCCAAGTTATCTCTAACTGCCACTTTGACAAAATTGGCGCCAAAATTTCATTCAAAGGCTGGGATTAATTTGGCTCATCCAACGGCTCTGGAATGAAGTGGGAAGGGCTCAGAAGTCTTCACTAACCCTAATGGTTCCCTTTATAAAGAAAGAGAAGGCTCAGAGGCAGAATGTAGTTTATTTTAGCTAATTATATGTCGACTAGTGTAATTTTCAAATTTCCAGTGTAATTTTCAGTTTAAAAGTAATGTTCTTAGTGTTTTCAATGTATGTTAAACTATTTTCAACAATCAATTTTAGTTTCTATGTTTGAATTCAGATTATGCAATTTTACTCCTAAAAATTTCATGTTTATCTTAATGTTGTTAGGGACCCATAAGCTCATGTAAGTTTAATATAAAGCTTATGTAAGCTTTTAGAAACCTTAAAACCTGTGGTAGTCATTAAAAGCAAAAATACTAAAAATATTAATAAATAGCTCATAAAATAAAAAAATCGGTTTAAAAAGAAGATGAAGCATGGAGCATTGTTGATAAAGGATGGCAATGGTTTTAGTGTCTCAGGGGAGACAATAGGTGTGTTTTGAATCCTTAGTTCCTTGTTCTCAGTCTGGAAGTCATTTGTGAACATATCTCTTCATTTTGCTTTTTATTGTTCATTAGCTTAATTAGTACTTCTCTGTGTTTATGTGCTTATTAGGTGCATGTTAGTTATATTAATGCTTAACATTGAGTACTTGTTCTTTAGATTTGATTATGCTTACCTTTTTAGTTTCACTGCCTAATATAGTATATTTTTGATTTTTAAGTTTTAGTTGTGATTATCTGTGTTTTTGTGCTTATATAAGTTCATTTAATCATATTATAACAGTTGGATTCAGTGTCATGATCTTAATCAGTGGATTCCTTTGAAAATCACAAGTTAGTGACAATTTAAGAGGTGTTTGGATTTGCCTGCAACTCTGTGTTCAAGCCTGTTATTGTTGTTAATTTTGGTTCACACAAGTTCCTTAGAGTCATATTAGCTTAGTATAGTCATAAAAATCCAGTGTTTAGTGTTAGAAAGTCAAAATTCCTTTTAAAATCTCATTAGTGTTTCACTGTCAGGATTTTGAGAACCTTAATCTTGCATATTAGTTTATTAGCTGTTAGGATTGCTTAATTAAGTCTCATCATAGCTTAATATAACATATTCAATCAGTAAATTAGGATTAAAGTTCGTTTAAGTCAACTTTATAGGTTAAAGTAAAAAGTCAAAATTTCATAGAAAAAGTTTTTGAATAAAATAGTTCATTTTATTGTGATCTTATTACTAGGTATTAGGTTGTAATCTTGTAGGGTATTAATATTTTGTTGCTAATCTTTACTAGAATATTTTTATTTATTTTTATTAAGCTAGTTAAACTGCTTATTTAGCTTCTTAATTTAGCCTGTTTTTCAAAATAGTGCCTTGTGCATAGTTTAACTAGTTACTTTTAATAGCTTGTATCTTGATCAATAGTTAGGATTAGCTTGTGGTATTTAGTGTTTTGTAAAGCCCATCTGGCTAGGTTGATTTTCATGTTCTTGGTTTTCACTATATTGCTTATCTTGTTGCTTATCTTAGGATCTCCATTTTGTCTCATTCCAAATTGTATACTGAGTGGTCAGTATAGTGGGATCTATTTGATAAGCTCATTTTGAGCTTATTAAAGGGATCTAGGTTGTGACCCTTAGCTTTTTGGAAAGCTCAGGTAACCATCTCAAAGTTTCATAGCTCATATCTCATTTTCAAGCTTATATAATAAGCCTGCTAGTGGCTTATTCTTTGTCCCATTTTCACCATTTCATTGGTCATCAGTGTAATTCAAGCTTTTTCACAAACCCCTCAAAAGCTCACCAGTGGACCCCACTAGGTGAACTTGGACTTTTTGGAAAGCCCACCAGACCATCTTGCTATTCCAGTGCTTATTTTGGCTTTTCAGCTTATTTACTAAGCTTAATTTGCCATTAGAAAAGACTACAGGGGTGTTTGGTTCACAGTTTACATTTGAAAGTGCTTATTTGCTTATTACAAGCTAATCAGTGCTTCTATTTGTGACTTTTTGTTCTTTTCCAATTACTTAGCTTATATACATCTTATTTCATCTTTGGTTCTTAGTATAGAGCTTATTTCAAGCTTAAACCTCAACTGTGAGTTCAAAAAGCTCACTGAATAAGTCCTTAAGCTCTAATCTGCTTATTGTTAGGTTTTAAAATTTTTGTCTTTATTAAACTTGCATATTTACAGTAGTATAAAAGTTATATAAAAGAAAAACACCAAAAACACCATTTTAAGCTAAGTGATAGCTTCTATTTAAGAAGTTTATTGCTTTTTAGCTTATTTTTCTTAAGCACTTGCTATTTTTATAATTTTCTTAGGTTCTTGTATTTATTTAATAAATATACAAAAAGTTTCAGATTTTATTAGGTTGTTTAGTATTAATAATAAATCAATAATAGTTTTAGTAATTAATAAATAGTAATTAATTAATAATAAATACATAAAAAGTGTAATAATTATATTTTCAGTTTTAAAAATTGTTTTATAATATTTTATACTTTTCTAAGTTTTAATTTCATTTATCTAGGCTTATTTTACATTTTCTTAATTTTTAGGTAATTATTAAATAGTTTAAATTAGTTTTTAATTAATAGTAATTAATTAAATAGTTGTAAAAATCATTTTAATTTTTCAATAATTTTCTTTTATTATTAGGATCCCAAAAAATATAAATTTCACATTCGTGGGATTTATATTGATCATTTTTCACTTTTATTTTAGTACGTTTACGTTTATTTTAAATTAAACGTACGTTTTTAAATCCTTTTACGTTTTTTAATCTTACATTCCAGTTCCTATAGCTTGTTAAAAGCTATTTCCTTTTATTTCCTTGTGTACAAATAATCAAAACCCCGTTCTCATTCAATATCACCAGATCACAGATACGTTCTTATTCAGGATATCACATCTCGAGGACTTAACGACCTGGGGATACACCAAACTCCCTTGGATAATTGCATTTTGCCCTTGATAGTTTGACTTTTGTTGACTAAAATCCTTTGGTAAATTTAAGTTGACTGTTTAGAGCCAATCAAATATGAATTGAAAAAGAAGAGCCAAAGAAAAAAAAGTTACAAAGTGAAAGAAAATAAAGAGAGAAAGAAAATAGAAAGTTAACCATCATTAAGAGGTAATAAGACACCCTCTCCCCATCTTGTTAGTTAAGATGTTTGAGCTTCTGACCGCGTATGAACGAGAGAAAAAAAACGCACTTAATAACTCAAATGTGTGATGAATTAGTCAGATTAAGAGGTATTTAAAAAAAACAAATACGACTTGCTCTTCATTACTATTCACTTCTAATTCTTTTTTCGTTTTACCTCTTTTGGTTTGTCAATTTTTTTTCGTTATCAATTTGTAAAAAAACTACTCCCATTATTATTCACTTAAAAATATCCATACCTTTTTTCGTTGTCAATGTGCAAAAATGGCTTAGGAGGGTACTATTCATTAAAGTATTCATGCTCCAATGTAGGCATGCAACCTTTGCTGTAATTCTTCTTCTGGGATCCAAGCACAACATTTTATGAAATGCATTGTGCATTAGGTGTCTAGAAAGCAAGACTAAAATTGAGAACCGGAAAAATACGCTGGTTCAATAACTGGTCAAAACAAAGTTGCATCAAACGGGTCATTTTTATCTGGTATTAATAGGACACTTTATACATATTGACTTAATAGCAAACACAAACAAGTTAATCCTTAATTTGGTTTTTGACATAAAAAGTAATTCCAAGGGCTACAAGTGGTCAGATCCTGAGGCGTAACAAACATAGTAGCAAATAAATATTCTTTATAAGTTAGTAACCAAAACATATTTGACTATATGCACATTTCTACCTCTTATATCAATACGTATTAGAACACATTTTTGAAGATGCTACAAAACTTGATATATGTTGTACATAAAATGTACCATTGATAATCTGTCAAAATGAGAATGACGCAATAGTTAAGATAGAACTTACACGTAAGAGATGAATACCATATTTTTCAAAATTCGAACAAACTTTGCCAGATCCTGTAAACCAAAAGGATGCACCAATTAGTACTTTTAACTTCATAGTTACTAAACATTGCACATATAATAAGATCTAAGAAAAAGGTATCATTTAAGTCTACCTTGAGCGATAAGACTAATCATCTGCGAGGACCACTTAGGGAATATTGGCTTAAAGTCAATCAAAGAAGTCACACCAGGCCATGTATCTTCACCAGGAGTTCCCATGATTCTATAAATTAAGAAATAACGTTAATGAGAGAAGCACATTACCAATATAAAAAAGAAATGCAACGATATCTATTTTTTATATATCATGAATACAACAATGATATCTGTTTCTTTTCTATTTTGAAATTCTCAAACTTTTTACCAACATCATCACAGTATAATGTTCTACATATTGGAGGACAAATAAAATTGTGGACTACCAGAATAAGCGTGTTGCCTGAAAATCTTAAACAATTTATAAATTTCAGAGTCTCCATCAAAGAGTCGTTGTTGGTCACCATCTCAGCAAATATACAACAAACCGACCACACATCAACAGGAGTAGAATAATGATTGGTTCCAATAAGAAGTTCTGGTGTTATGTAACATAGTGTCCCCACATAGGAAAGTACACAAATGAGTAAGTAACAATCAACACGAGGCAGGTTAGCCATCGATGCGCTAAAACATATTATGTATGGTTGATTGTATATATAGTAAATCGAACAAGAAGTGTTTTTATTTATTGAAACGAACCCCAAAACAATTATGTTTACACATGGTATGTAATTGGTTTAATAGATGTGATGGGAATGGTTTTGTTGTTTGGTTTCCCGTGTAGAACGGTAAGGATCCGATGAGAATGATGAAGATCAAGAAGCTCGGGTAACACTTAAATAAAGACCATACTTGACTGCTGTGAAACAGTATTTGCTCAAAGTATGTGAAACTTGTCGAGTTTGTATATATTGCCTTCTATTTATAGAGAGGTGATGCGTGGTTTTGTGACCTTACAACAGGTTTTACCTTTCAAGGGATCTCAAGAGGCTTACAACCCCACCAGGCAGTGTACCTGACCGATGTAGTATAGGATAGTGGTAAGTACGGGGGATTGATCGTTCTCTCACAGGGAATAGTGTTCGTTAGGACAGAAAAACTACTCTAATAGGTCTAAGGGTGAAGGAAGATTCTTTTTGTATTTTTATATTTTTATGAAAAGCAAGTAAAATCTCGGTTTTGAATGAGTGGGCGGAATTAGTTGCTAGTCAACTAACCCAAAATTACTACTATTGCAAAAGAAAATAAAATAACTAAACTATTGTGGTTGTGAAAACTATATGGAGAAAAGTTGTGTTTACTTATCCCCGTTCTCATTCAATATCACCAAATCACAGATACGTTCTTATTCAGGATATCACATCTCGAGGACTTAACGACCCGGGGATACACTAAACTCCCTTGGATAATTGCATTGTGCCCTTGATAGTTTGACTTTTATTGACTAAAATCCTTTGGTTAATTTTGTCTGACTGTTCAGAACCAATCAGCCAGCCACTACAATTCGTGGTTGATAACCCAGATGTACACAAAACCACTCTTACACAGTGGTTACAGTTCAACAACACTTTCACATCAGGTAGGCATCTAACATACCTTGATTTCCCATCAGAATTTGTATGGTCCAAGAAAGATAGAGAATGGTCACCAAGACAAAATGTTAAAAAACCGTCTATAGGCAGGATAGCATATGTTCATCCAAGTGCGGGGGATCTATTTTTCCAGCGGTTGTTATTGCTACATCAAAAGGGCTGCACTTCTTTTCCAAATATACGCACGGTCGATGGTCATACCTATGAAACAAACAGAGCTGCTGCAGAAGCTTTGGGACTACTCGAAAATGACCAAGAATGGTACATAGCCATGGAAGAGGCTGCTGCCACGACATCGCCATCAGAGTTACGTGCAATGTTTGTCCAAATCCTGGTCTTTTGTGATGTAACACAACCACTTCTACTATTTGAAAAGTTTTGGGAACACATGTCCCATGACATTCCAAGGGTGTTGTCAACATTATTTGGTGTCCACCTTTTGCACGTGAACGAGCCAGAGTTGAAAGCAGGCCTGTCATATGAGCTAGAAAACTCCTTATCATAGCATGGGAAGTCTTTGGAAGACTATGGAATACCGTTGCCAGCAGATGGGTTGATGAATATGTTGCTTAACATAGCCGTCATGGAAGAAAAGAGCTACAATCGACCCGAATTGACAAGGGAAAGTGTGCAATTAATTGCACAGCTTAACATAGAACAGAAGGAAATTTTTGATATCATTGTGAGATCTGTTGATGACCGTGTTCAAGAAACAGTCTTTGTATATGGTCACGGAGGTATGGGCAAAACATTCTTATGGAAAGCCATAATCACCACATTGCGGTCACAAGCTAAAATCGTATTGGCAGTTGCATCCTCAGGCGTTGCATCATTATTATTGCCTTCTGGCAGAACTGCGCATTCAAGGTTCAAGGTCCCTCTAGACCTCACCGACGAATCAGTTTGCAATATCAAGAAAAATAGCCAGGTAGCCGAATTACTAAAGCAAACGGATCTCATAATTTGGGACGAAGCACCAATGAATGACAGAAAATGTTTTGAAACATTGGACCGCACCCTTCGTGACATTTGTGATGAACCAAATGCTCTGTTTGGTAATAAAAGCATCATGCTTGGGGGAGACTTTAGGCAAACGCTACCCGTGAAGAAAAATGCAGCGAGGAATGACATTATTGCTTCTTTAATTTCTGAGTCATACTTATGGCGTCATCTCAGAGTTTTCTTTCTTAAACAAAACATGAGATTGCAACAACCCAATATGACCTATTCTGAAAAACAAGAAGTTGCAGACTTTTCGAAATGGCTGCTCAACATCGGTAATGGTGAAGTAGGTATAAGTAGGGATGAGCGTTTCGAACCGAATCCCGGAACCGAACCGGAACCGTACCGGTCCCGTACCGAAACGGTACCGAGTCCCGATATACGGTACGGTACCGGGACTACTAAATAAGGCCAAAAAAAATCGGTACCACTAATTCGGTACGGGACCGGTACCAAATCGGGAAATTCCCGAAAAAAACGGGAAAATCCCGATTTCCCGGTACCGGTACCGATACCGGTACCGGTACCGTTATCCGAATCCCGTTCGGTACGGTACCGGTACCACTAATTATGCTCGGGAAAAAATCGGTACCACTAATTCGGTACGGGATCGGTACGGTACCGGTACCGTGCTCATCCCTAGGTATAAGAGACCCGTCAGATCAGAACGACACATCATGGGTCTAAATACCAGATAGTTACTGCTTTCCTGCAACCGAAGAAGGCAAGTGGTCCTTGATAGACTTCATTTATGACAGGCAAACACTCAATAGACCAACAGCGGAATCCTTTCAAGAAAAGGCAATAGTATGTCCAAAGAACGAGACCGCAGACTCTATCAATGCACAGATTCTTAGCACTGTTAGAGGAACAAGCCATTTCTACATGAGTAATGACCAGGCAATTCCACGTACCAATGATGGTGGTGCAGCTGAGGTGCTTTACCCAGTTGAGTACCTTAATTCAATAAATCTCAGCGGGTTTCCTCCACACAGGTTAGAGTTGAAGATTGGAACGCCAATAATGTTGCTAAGAAACCTCAATGTGCAAGGAGGCCTTTTGATAACGCGTGATTGCGACCACGCAACAGGTTTTACCTCTCAAGGGATCTTGAGAAGCTTGCAATCCCACCAGGCAGTGTACCTGACCGATGTAGTATAGTGTAGTGGTAAGTACGGGGGATTGATCGTTCTCTCGCAGGGAATAGTGTTCGTTAGGTATGAAAAACTACTCTAATAGGTCTAAGGATGAGGGATGATTATTTTTTGTATTTTTATATTTTTTGAAAGCAAATTAACTAAATAATTCGAGTTTGGAAAATAGTATAGACCTGTAAAATAGCGGGTTGTCATACATGTTAATCTTCTTATTGTAGTGGACAAATAGACAAAACTAAACAGGTTTTTACTATCTGGTGCATTAACAAATGGCTTTTTTTTTTTTTTTTTTTTTTAATCTCCGCCAGGTAGTTTTGTGTCATACGCAAGGTTATCAGGTAGTTAGGCATCTGTTCATTCTTATATAGCATGATTCCCATTATACTATAAAGTCCGTCTGATTTTATACTTTAGCCATCCAGCCCCTCGCGTTAGAAAAGCCAAATGATGTAGGCGAGGCGAACTTTGTTACTATTCTTAATATAAATGGTGGTGGTGTTTGTGACATCGTTCCTGCCATGATGCTTATGTTTCTTGAAACCAAACTTCAGGTACATGTTTTTTAGATCGCATTATATATCTAACGTTGTAACTTGACATTGAACTTTTTTGTATTTTGTGGTAGGAAATAAAAGGACCAAATGCGCGGATATCATATTATTTTGATGTAATAGCTGGAACAAGCACAAGAGGCAAGCGCAAGAGGATTGATGACAATAATGCTTGCAGCTCCTAATGAACAAAATCGTCCACTCTATGCTGCAAGATACATTACCAGATTCTACTTTCAGCATTCACCTAGGATCTTCCCTAAACATGGGGTACTTTCCTCTAAAGACTTTTGTAATTCATGTTGAGTAGGTGTTTGGATGTGAGTTATAAAACTGATTATAAAAGTTAATTAAGACTATTGGTATAGAGTACAAAAAGTGTCATATTGATTTAACAAAACTAACTATTTTATAAAAGAAAGTAACCATTTTTACCCATGGTTAACTTTCAAGCATTTAAAGAAATGGTTATTTTATTATGACTACTTTTGATGATATAAATTCACCCTCTGTAGCTTCATATGGTTTATTGAGTGTACTCGACTACTCTTCTCCGAATTCCCACTAAAAACGACTGACAACTTCTAAGTAATTTTCTTGCTGGAGCAATGATTTTAGTGTGTTTATGATTCACGCACTTTCCTTTGTTTTCTTTATATTTATTTATTTTTTTGTAAAGTGAAGTTGAAAATCAGTGGTTAACACGAGGTTTTTGTTTACTCGATTTTACAGGCACAATGAAGTTGATACATCAAAGTTTGTAAGATGATACTTCCTGTTGAACTTGGAAATAAAGGAAACATACATATACAGATTAAGCTGAAACAAATTAAACTATACATGGTCATTTCTATATGATGGAAGTACATCCTGTAGCTATGAAAATAAATGTAATGGTAGGGGTAAACAATACAATCTTGGCCAGGCCGTTACCAATTATAGATGAGCGTCCAACAATTATTTTTGGTATGGATGTGACTCATCGCTCAAACCGGGGAGGACTCAAGCTCTTCAATAGCCGCGGTAATTTTTTGTTCCTACCATATCATATACCTAACCAATATTTTATATAATCATCATCTCACTAACATCCAACTATTGATAATATAGTGTTTGTGAGTGAGCCCGATCTGTTTTTATGTCCAAGAAACCTCATACATAATATTGTAAAAGTTACCCTCTATTGAATACTTAAATTGGTGAAACATTTTGATACAACTAACTATTTTTTTCTTTATTACTAATTTTTTTCTGTCATTTTGCTACAATAAAATGTACACAAACCAGTTTGATCAACTAATGGATGCAGTGCAGGTTTCACGAAAAAGCTAGGATACCCGGATGTGGAAATCATACACGCCACGATTTACGGGACTTCACGAGCTGAGCTTTTAGGCAGCCTTTCAGGTAACTGTTTCTGTTCTTCACGGGCTGTTTCTATTCGTTTCGGTTCAAGATGAAGATGGAAGTTTTGTAAGTAATTCCTTTACAAGTTACAATACATAAATAACTGTCTTTTATTGTTTGGGGTATACCTGGATGTTGGATATGTAGATTTGACAATACCATGTTCTAATTCTTAGACGGCTGCAATCATTGGTTCATTAATATGACGCTAATTGCACCGAACAACAACCAAATTTAACTTTATTGCAAAGTTCGGAGCCAAATACTATTGATGCTATATAGGCCCATAAGCCTGCTTTATAAGCTAATCCAAAAAGTATTTTTTGTGTACAAAATGTCTTTGCCCTTTTATACTTTGATTTATAGCTTTTAGTTTGGTTAATAAACTTGTGCTTAGGTGGTGTTTGTTCATTTCATATCACAACTTGCTCATGGTCACACACCCTTCTCAAAGTATCCACGAACGAAAGTAATTGATATCGATTTTTTTCATCTGACCATTGTGTTCAGAAATGTTTTTACTGAAATACAACATAATTTTTTTTCCATTTAACTCATTGTCTTCATGTTTTGCTCATGACACTGCAAAATGCACCACTAACGACAGGGACAAAAGATCCACTTTCAAGGTTTGTGTCGACGTCGCTGGCTCAAGGGTCAATAGCAAAAAGGGTTTGAATTTTTTTATTGATATATTTTTCTATGTAAAACCAAATTTTTGGTACACATTATGTCATTGGTCTTGGTGATTAATTGATCACAAATATGACACCATCTCTACACAAGTAAAGACATAAGGTATCACTTATGAAATAACAGTTAACTATAACACAGGTAGTCAAACATTGCTTTCTTATAAAGACCATGCATATATTCTTTAGTGATGGATATAATTATAAAAGTGGGTGGAGTTAAGCTTCTTATTGCAAAAATAAGGTTCCATGTGACTGATAGCATGAACGTGAGGGTAATGTGGTACCAAGGAGCTCCTTCAGCGGGATAAAACCGCACGTCTTATTGCAATATCAGAAGTAGATACATGAAACAAGAAATTGAAGAAATAATTAGGAGTTGAAAAAAATGAGCCGACGAGGTTAACATTCTAACTAAATTGACTTTCTGTTATAGGTGACACTGTAAAGCCAAATGACCCGCACCAGCAAATCCAGTCTCAGTTAACGAACTTCTTTACTTTTTTGTCAATGCAAGGCTTCTTCATAGGTAAATTGTGTATGCTTCAATATTGTGCAATTCCGCTTTAGATTACCAGGTTGGTGGTTGAACAATACCAACATTGACACGCTCAAATTTCGAGTTTATTCAGCTGCAAAACGTACTACTTCAATCCATGTTAGAGGAAGCTATGGCCCTCTTATATCCGCTATGTCAGTTGATTTAAGTAAGTCTTCCTATCATTTACATGAGACAATCCCTCAACCATGTGCAAATAAAGAATTTTTTATATGTTTAAAATAAGATTTGGTCTTAACAATTTAAGGTTGTGTGTTGCCATAACTTTTTATGGCTATTCTGCTTATTAAAAATATAACAAACTAATAGATTATTTACATATCACTTCATTTGCCCGATAGGTCGCAAATACCTTATTACTGAAGTTTGAACCTTTTGTAAATACACAACTACATAATGCTAATGAAGAATATGTGATAATTTCTATTTAACAAGGCCCAACTTTATTTAACAATGACCAGTTATAAGTTGCGTTGCCTAAAAGATTCCAGAGAAAGGCAGGGACATATATTTTCCACACTTTTAATAGCAGTTCCTGACACCCCCTTATTTTTCCATCAAGGTTTGTTGAGTAAAAATGTAATTTTTCAGTTCAGGATGCAAGAAGACATATACCAAGCTCAACAATTGGATTTCTTCATTTGGTTTCTTTGGAGAATTAGGAATATACCTGTGAAAAGTGTTCTTATGTAAAAGTGGAGTATACACTGAATATTGTATTGATGGTATGGCAAAATATTGTAAGAAAGCGTTACTCCACAAAATAATAGCAGAAACGACAAACATTTTATATGTATGTTATAGCAATAAATATTTATAAGTTAAAAATGTATAGAAGTTGAATAAAAGTTAACGTTTATTTCTTTTTATTATTAATGCATTCAATAAATACATTGTATGCTTATATCTTATTTTTCATTATCTTAATTTCTTCAACGATACTCAAAAGGCTCGACCGTTCATCAGGTGGGCTATGCAACTAACCGGTCTTGCCGACTTACTTAATAGCATTTGAGTTTTAGTTCACAATACAATATTCAAACAAATAACTTCGTAAATTATATAAACGGCCTTATCTTCCAATAACACTTCTTTCGCTAAAGTAAAATAGGCCAACAATAGTCATGCCCACCCATCGGGCGGGCTTTGCTACTATATATTGTATTTAGATTTGCTCCTACATCTCAATAAATTAGTTCCATTAATAGCTAACAAAAAACGACATACCGAGCAAAATTTTTTGCTCTTCATCCCATTTGCTCACTTAATTGGATATTTATATGCCAACGATGTTTATAAGTCATGCCCGCCCAATGTAGGTGTTGGACCAGGGGACTATGCAGGAAGAGATGAAAATGGCAACCAAAATTTATCTACTTGTGGTCCAACTAATGATATGTGAGTTTTACTTGCAGTTAAGCATTTTGTTACCAGCATTTAGGCATTTTGAATTCAGCAGCTAACTTATATATGTTTTAAAGTAATCAGTTATAACTAACCGCTTTTGAATAAGCATTGTGAAGTAAGCGGTTGCATAAGCGATTCCAAAAAATCGTTGTAAATTTGCAGCAGAAAACAAATGAATGTAAGTGATTGGAAAAGTGCACAATTCTTCCTTTATGTCAACACATGTTATGGTTTTTAAGGTTGAGTTATAATTCATGGATATCTTTTATTGAACCATGTTCTTATTTTTTTATTTAATTTTATTATTTTTTTTTTAGAGGGACATATTATAAGTGTATGAATGTACAAACTTAAGGAGACTCAAATTTGAAAATTATTCCACTATTATTTTTTTAGAAATATATTATTGAACTTTTCTATTTGGGTTAGTCAAGATATATGCAATGTTCGTAAAGGCTCATCCTC
>LBNU01037547.1:5311-56686 GCA_014162995.1 Artemisia annua
CTCCACACTACTATTGCACCACTAAATTTAGAAGGGGGGGGGGGGGGGGGGGGGAAGGGGGGGTGTTGAAGGTCCCATATCTTTGTTAATAGCGAGTGGGTGAGAGAGGTGGAGGGGCACTTGATAACTTTATTGAGATGGAACAAATGTATAGTACAGATTACATTATGCAATACTCGAATTTTAGTTGCTTAGCAAGGGAAACAAGAAAACGGTTTAGGTGTTTTTCAGCTCTTAATAGCTTCTTGTCTACTTTTGTTTCTCCTTCGCTTTCTACTGGTGTGGCATTACTGTCTTGTAAGGAGCAGAAATTTCTGACGAGTTTACGTAACTCCTGAAAAGTAAGATAGTGTCGATATATGTAAACAATGAGAGGCAAGGGAAGTGTAACTATTGTCAGTAAATGTAAATGTGCAAAAGAAGGAAAAACTTACTTGACGATCAAAGTCAACAGTACTCAGAGAGTATATCTCGCTAGTGATGTCAGCGTCTTTATTAACTAAGCCATTAAACCATTTGGTTGCTATATCATGGGAATGACCATACCCCTGTCACAAAATGTGAACAGAGCATTATAAGCTTGTATATAAATCATCCATTTAGTTTGGGTAGAAACAGATTAATTTAAGTACTGGTCAAGTCGGTTGGTTGACAAATTTTTTGCATTTTACGTTTCTATAATTAGTGAATGACTTGCTGAGTTATAAGTAACTGGGTCCAAATTGTCACCTTTAGTACAACAAAATGAAATATCAAAGATGAATCTATTAAGAATATCGATACCTCATCTTCATCCTCACTTTCTTCTTCCACTTCACTGACTTCTGCAAGATCGGATTTATCTGAACCAAGAACCTCCTGAAACTTCTGCATATCACCATCTTTTGTTGCTTGTATTAGTCCGCCTATTAATTCGGGTTCCACATCACGCAGTAATCTTCCTACAATAAGTATTTCAAACACATTAGGTTTTCTACTCACTCAAGCATCATTTAAAGAAAAAATTATCACGAATCTTGATGACACAGAAAATTGTATTACGAATATTATTTACCTATATAACTGAATTGCCTTCGCTTCCCTTCACGTACATCACGACCTAACCTCTGTAGGATATTAGAACACCGCTTACGAATGTGACAACCTAAAAATGAAACTTATGTAAATTTATGTATTGATGAGACTCACCTTCACCAGCATGACGGCATCAAACACCTCCTTTTCAAGAGAAACCGCTCTGGGCATGGGAAGAAACAAAAAGAAGCTTTACTACACTTTCACATAAAATGACGATACATATACTTCAGTAATTAAAATGTTATTTATTTATCATATAAAAAATGCATCTTTACATTAGTAAGATAAAAGCAAATGTGTACTGCTAAGAGTTAATTTAACAAGATTCGCTACTTTCAGGTTCCAAATTTATTATATCTTTGGCATTGCGTTTTATAAGTGACTATCTAATTTTGTGTTTTCACAACATAGACAATCAGTTTATAGTGTTTGGATCTAGTGAAACTATTTCTGATCATCGAGCTAATTGGAGATTAAAGGGACAGTATTAGGATAAGGAGTTTACAAGTATCTACACCAAAAGTGATTCTAATTAACTACTGTAATCATTTAGGGCCATTTTACTTGTCCATCTTTAACTAATCAGAGCTAACCAAGTGCTAATATTTCCTATTATTACGACGTCAAACACAATAAGCAGATCCAAGTATTGGAACTTTTTGTATAATCAGTTTTGGATAAACCACAATCTAACTTTTCATGAGTCCTTACTTTACATGGATAATGAGAAGTCACCGAACGCGCAAATTAGCTAAAGAAGGTGTTTGTGATTGCTAAAGAAGCTTATACTGTTTGGATATAACATTTTGCTTCTGCTTGTGGCAGAAATCAGAATAAGCAGTTTCGGACTAAACATGCTTGTTTACGATCCAAAGATGTCTTTAACTCTTATATCTAACCTAAAACCCTCAATAAAATAGTTCCCAGGTCATACTGCAGTTTTTTCGGCATAAGAAAATCCAAACAGTAATTTTAGCAGAAATGCCCCGGAGGTGACCCAATGTTAAGGCGTCCAGAATGTCTCAAAAGATACCATGGTTCGAACCTCGCTTGGAAACGGCCACGGGAATTCCTATTAGGCCACGTACATAAGAGCATAAAAAAATCTACTTTCCCTGGGCAACCCGAACAGGGATCCCTCTCAATTTATTTAGGTTCAATAATGTTGTATGTGTTTATATTAGCTTGTTATTACTATATGAGCTTATCGAGCCAATAAAGCTCCCTTTTTTCAGCTTATCAAGTTTAGCTTTTGGCCTTGGCATAAGCAAAAGCCATAAGGTCATAATCTGGAAAGTTTGCGCTTTATTGGCTTTTCAGTATTTCAATAAGCTGATAAGCTCATATAATAATAATAAGCTAATATACACACGTACAACACTAATTCAGCTTTAATAAATGGAGAGGGATACACATTTATATCTTTTCTTTATCTGCTTATTGCGTATTTTTATATCTTTTTAAAGCATAGGCAAATCAAAACACTATTTCCTGAAGTGCTTATTTGATTCTGCTTACAAGCACAAGCGAAATCAGCTATCTAACACACCCTCACAATCAGATTCCACCAAACACAGTCATTTCATTACACCTAACTATCCGATTTCAAAATACAACACCAAACAATTTTTTCTATTTCAACTTCAACTTAAACAACACTTCACTACTAAAAAATAATCAACATCATAACCTATCCTACATAAACATCATAAGAACCTAGAAAACTCAAGCAAATTTTAGTTCCATTATACCCAATCAAATATCTTTAATCAATTAGAACTTTCTAAACGGTACTAAACCATTACATCATCATAACGCATACTAAAATGTCTTATTATGCCCTTATCTCCCCTATAATGGTAAGGCATCCTGAATGTCTCAGAAGATACCATGGTTCGAACCTCAACTCGGAAACGGCCATGGAAACTCTGATTAGTCCATGCACATAAGAGCCTAGAAAAGCTCGACTTTCCCCGGGAAGCCCGAACAGGGATCCCTCTCCATTTATTTAGGTTTGATTAATGCTGTTAACTTGTTTATATTAGCTTATTATTATTATCATTATTATATGAGCTTATCAGCTTATCGAAATATGGAAAAGCCGAAAAACCTCACTTTTTCATCTTATCAACTTCAGCTTATGGCCTTGCCATAGGGGTGGAAACGAGCCGAGCCGAGCCCGAGCTCGCCAGAGCTCGAGCTCGGCTCGTTTATATATATAAAGCTCGGGCTCGGGCTCGAGCTCGTTTCGAGCCCTATATTTTGAGCTCGAGCTCGGCTCGTGAAAATTTTCATAAGCTCGAGCTCGGCTCGAGCTCGACTAATTTATATAATGTGTTTAAAAAAACAAAGTTCAAATAGAGCTCGGCTTGTTAATTACATAAGGCTCGAGCTCGTTTACTACTTTTAAGCTCGTTTACACGTATAGACAATATATATACGTATATATTTCTAAGGCTCGTTTAGGCTCACGAGCCTACTCGAGCTTTTTGTATAGAGCTCGGGCTCGAGCTCGATTATTAAATGAGCCCAAACTTAGGCTCGAGCTCGGGCTCGAGCTCGTTTAGGCTCGGCTCATTCGAGCTTTTTACCGATCCGATCCCGAGCTTTTCACGAGCGGCTCGGCTCGTTTCCACCCTTACCTTGCCATAAGCTTATAACTCCTAATAAGCTGAAAAGAGTGACCTTTATTAGCTTTTCTGTATTTCAATAAGCCGATAAGCACATAAAATAATAATAATATTAATAATAAGCTAATATAAACACGTTAACAACATCAATTAAACTTAAAACGTGTTTCGAAATTAGGTCCAATGAAATGAGTGTGTTGCGTGTGCGACATTTAATTATACGCAGAAGCAAATAGTATTGGGATAAAAGGCTAATTACCATTGTCATATCTTAAATGTTGTACCTTTTCATCTTAAGCTTATTTTATGACCTTATCGACTTGTTGAAATATGGAAAACCCGATAAAAAGGTGACTTAATTTCAGCTTATATCTAACATTAGGTTATGGCCTTGCCATAAACTCATAGTAACTCATAATAAGCTGAAAATAAGCCACCTTTTATCGGGTTTTTCAAATTTCAATAAGCAGATAAGGTAATAAAATAAGATTAAGATTAAAACGTGCAACATTTAAGTATACAATACCAATTCATGATATGTAAATTTTATAAAAAAAGAAAAACCTCAAAATGCGTTTAATTTGGAGGTCATTAAAAGAAGCAAGGTCCATGGCCCACTTAACACCTCTTTTAGCCTCACGTTTCTTCTCATTTCTACTCTTCCTTTCTTCGTCCGTTTCTACTCTCTCAGTTTGCTCCGGGGGCGGTGCATCCGCCGGACGGAGACCACGTGATCTGGCCACGTGGAGGGTTCTGAGGTGGGTATGATGAAGTGAAGGATGTGTGAATACTGGAGGGCGTGTGGTTAGGTATCGACGGAGGTGCCACGTGGCTGATGATGGTGAGAGTATTAGGGGACGGAGGAGGTGTGACATGGTGGTGGTGGTGTAGGGAGGGTATGGTGTGGGTGAGGGTAGAGGATTGGAATATTGTATGTTGTCATTGTTTGGAGGCTGATTAAGTTGGTGTAGCCCATACTGAGGCCCATTGTAAGTGAGCCGAATTTGTTAAAATTGAACTGAATAACCCGATAACTGAACCAGTGAACACGCACCCTTGTTTGTGAAATATTTTAGAGAGTTATCTCAAGTTTAAAAACTTGGGTGTTAGTATTTATTTGATTGTAAGAAAAGGACAGTGAGAGCATAAGCTAGCAAGATAAGGCCACTCATATTCAAACATACATTACGCATGAGAGTAAACAATTTAGTGATTTAAATTGTAATTAAGTATTAATACTTAATATATTGTATTTTTTATAAATAAAGGTATTTTATTCCAATAACATTACTTAATTTTTGAGTTTTTGAGTTTTAGTTTTGGTAAATGGTAACTAGAGAGATGTAAAGTTTAACGTTGGGTGAAATCAGTGTCCCACATCGAATAAACATAGAAACAATTTTTAAGACATATCATTAGAACAAATGGTACCCTCACATGTCAAAACTTAATTTTTGTTGCTACATCAGCAATTTCTTTTTAACACAACCTCATCATTCTTTGAAAATAATAATAATAATAATATTATTATTAATAATAATAATAATAATAATAATAATAATAATAATAAATCCCTCATATTACAAGCCAAACCACCCCTTTGAGACCCACAATACACCATTTTTAATTAAAATAAATAAATAAATAAAAATAATAAAAAATAAAAAATAACAGAACGTCATGGCGAAAGGTACCTACATCGCACGCACGCCCATAAAGGCCTTGGTGCAGGATGCAATGTTATAATACCTTATGCTTTTATAACTATACTTTAAATCGCTCAGCACTTCTTGACACAAACGTTTGAATAGCTATTATGTTCTAATTTTTTGTGCTCATATGACTTAGAAAGAGTAAAATGTAACTTTAACTTTTTACACATCAGATAAATAATTACATCTTTTACTTTCCAACTCTGTAAATCCTTATGCATACTTGTCAAAACAATACATGATATTGAATTCTAATAATATATGGGTATGACTTTTTATCTATTGTTTTTACAGAATATAATTTGAGTATAAAACTTTAACGTGAATAAGTTGTTTATGTTGGATTGGACATAACAGTTTCTTAACCTTAAAATTTTCAAGTCAATTAGTTGACTATGCTTGCCTTTTTAGGGTCCGTTTGGTTTGTAGGTGGGTTTAGAATCGGATTTGGATTTGGATTGGTTTGAAAGAAAAGGAGGAGAGAGAAAATGATTGATTTATTTAAATAATATTTGTTTAAAAATTTAAAATATATATTAAAATTGAGAATATTAATTTTTAAAATATAAAATAAATATATGATAATGGTTGGGACCACTAGAAAAGAGTAAAAAACAAAAAGAATAAACAAAAGCCACCATTTTTGGGTGGAATCACTCTATGGGTATCAATTTAACTTTTAGGGTGTGTTTGGTTCGTAAGTGGGATTGGAATTGGATTCGGATTTGGGAAAGGTTTGAAAGATGTGGGAAATGAAAAAAATGGGGCCCGCAGGTTTCAAGTGAAACCACCCAACCAAGGTAGGAATGAAATCTATCATTCCCTCATTCCCTCATTCCCAAATTGTGAGCCCCGCCTAAAAACCAAAAATAGGTTTTAATCTTTCTTTTATTTCATTCCCTCTAAAAGCATGAACCAAACGCACCCTTAATTCCATTGTGTTGGGCCCATGATAAACCAAACAATGTTATACATCTTTCATTTCATTCTTTCATTCCACATCCCTTAAACAAACGGACCCTTAGTCCTTTTGTTTGGGAAATGCATCACATGGCAACCCTCTGTCTCCGACCCATTTACGTCTTTGACCACCCCGCGACCGCGCAACCGAGCCGCCGCCCCCCCCGGCGAACACGCGAGTGTACGCCGACTAACACTAACCAGCCTTTACAGATGTAAAATACTCCGGTTGAGCGCCCAAAAACCGAGTTGGACCCGGACCCGATTCGACGCCGACGAGTTGGACCCGAACCCGAATCTGACCCGACCCGCAGTTGACCCCCGAGTCGTAAATAAGGGGTGGTTGGGGTAATCCTCTTTTTGGAGGCTTGACCGAGTTGACCCCGACCCGGCGAGTTGACGAACCCGACCGGGTCAACCGAACGCCACGCCGGCTCACTCACCAGTGGTGGTACCACTATCATATATAATTACTTCCTAACTCCCCTCAACCCCCGCTCGCACGTGCTGCGTAAAAAAAGACGACTAATCGCCATCTTTTTTTCTTTTTCTTTTTGTTTTTTTTTTTTTTTTTTTTTTTTTTCTTTTTTTTTTTTTTTTTTCTTTTTTTGTTTCTTTTTTTTTTCTTTTTTTTTTTTTTTTTGGTTTTTTTTTTTTTCTCTTTTTTTGTTGTTGTGTCTGTTTTTTTCTTTTTTTTTTTTTTTTTTTTTTTTCTTTTTTTTTTTTTTTTTTTTTTTTAAGCAATCATATTGCTTGAGTTTCCTCTCGCATTAGGCAATCAAGAACCTTACATTGACATAAAAATGGATCGAGTAACAATACCAAACTAGTTCCCCTAGTACTCCATTCGCCTTAGTTATACAGTTAAAACATATATCTTAAACAATGCTGTAGTTAAGCAGTCATTTATAAGACAACATATCGGTATGACACGAGTCACAGTGTCTTCACATGATGAAAAAACATCAAAAAACTTTGTGACTCGCCCATTGGCATGAATTAGCATACACAGAGATAATGAAATGTAAATATCGTCAAACAATCGCCCCATTTAAGTAGTTCACCGTGACACAATTTCCTGTATGAAAATTTTGAAACAAGTAGATTTTGGTAGAACTATCATTAATTTTTTGTAAGTAAGAAACGTATATGAAATGCAACCATCATATCTAACATTTGTTTTTAGTTCAAGTCGCGACATTTCGTACAAAATGTTTTTATCGTCCTTTTGTGAATTTTGTATTCTTAAGGTGATGGTATGATTATACATTACAATAACAAAAACGAAAAGAGCAAACATTACAAACAAAAAGTCGTCATCATCATTTTTATCACAATAAACTTAGTCAATCAATCATTGTCGTATCATTAATAAATGGAACTAATTTGATTAATCAAGCAATTACAACCAAATAGAGTCGTAGACTATTCCCATATCATATACGTATTTGTTCGAAAAAATAATTCAAATTACGTATTCCATGCCAGTTGTATTTAGATAGATTATATTATCTTCCCATTTTATGCATTTTTTTTGTAACAAATTCTTAATAATTAGTGTGTTTCTACATAAGCTATTAATTATATTACTGTTTTTCATTTTCAGGAGGGAATTCCGGAGGAATTTGATGAATCTGACTATGAACCTGACAGATTATAGAACGGAAACTAATGCAAACACATTGAGGGAGAAGGGTCAACCGATTTCTCCTGCAATATCGGCTAAATCCTCTCCAAAAGTTCCATCTCCAAAACAAGATGGAAATGATAAGGTGCCATCTCCTATGAGCCAACGGGTTAATCGAGCAACAGATTAAAGAGTTAATACTTCTCTGCCTACTTCACCACTATTACACCATGATTTCAGCACAAGTTCAGCAGACTCAGATAATGAATCTAGATTAAGTCTTCTAAGTGATGGCTTACCAAAACCTTATTACTGTCTCTGACTAAAGGGCTGTTTGGATGTGCATTTTGGACGTGATTATATGTATTTGATAATCATAATTAAATTATTGACGCAAATCCATATACCGACAAAGTTATGAAATTTTTTTTGTTGGCATATTAGTAACTGTATGTTCGATACTTAAAAGCAGAAAAGTGTAAGGAAGCAAGTTAGTCATGGACGAAGTGCCAGTAACGCAAGTGCGAAGAGCCAAGCACCAGAAAAGAGGTAGATTCTTTCGCATAGAATAACGGTTCTTTTTTCTCATACTAATTTTAAGTTTATCTAATTGTTTCAGTTTCCATGGAGAATATAATAGCAGAAGCTCACTAGCCATGTTTTTAGTGATCCAGTAACTCTAGAAACCGGTCAGACATATGAACGTAAAGCCATTGACAATGGATGAAACGAGGAAACAAAACATGTCCAATCACAAGACAACCTCTTTCCGCCAATTCATTACCAAAAAACAAACTATGTATTAAAGAGACTTATCTCATCATGGAAGGAACAACATGCAGATCAAGCACAAGACTTGTCATATCCCGAGACACCAATAAGTTCTTATGGAAGTCCGTCTTCAAGACAAATCCAATCAAGAACATCTGTTCTTAATGATCATAACTCCAGCAATTATAAGCCTCAAAGATTTATGCAAGCTACAGTCGCTACATCACCAACTCATTAAAAAAGCTTATAACCTTAAAAATGAATTCCAACCACTTTAGTAGCACAAATTTCATAACACAAACTGAGGTTAAAAGTTTAATCATTCAAGTTCTTAGACAATTTTGTAACACTTTACTAACACAAATATAGTAAAACACTGATCATCAGTACTTCAATTTAAAAATTCTACAAAAAAGTGCTAATCAGGATTTTTTTTCTTTTAAAGAAACCAGCACAGTTTTTACTTTCTATCCATTAAAGTCTTTAGGCAAATGGTGCATCAATGAGCAAATTGCACCTAAGTTTGGTCTCTAGATGCCCATAAAATATCTGACAACTAACCGACCAAATTATTAACTGAAGGTTCAAATTAGATGCAACCGATATAAAAGCACACTTAATGCAATTCTCAGCAATATAAGCAGTCACTAAGCTATATGCAGCTAAAAGGTAAAATACAAAAACTCGAACCTTGAAAGTTCCTTTCAAGAAGTAACAGCATCATGCATCTCTTTCGTTGATTGTTGTGTCCTTGCATTATCTGATTTTTCATTGTTTCCAGTCTCCACACTTCCACAGTAAGTCGGGAACTATTCCTTAACCACTTAAAGTCAATATTACAGGTGGTGCTACAGGACTTCTGAACTTTTTCAGGTGGTATTGCTTCCTATTAGTCAAATAATTAAACACATTGATCCACATATACTATAGATCATATAGTGGAATCAATAAAGAAACAATCAACACTATACTAGCTGATAAATTCAGTTTCCATCTGCTAAACACCATCCAATTAGAAGTTTTGACATAGGAACAATACATTCAAAGTGTAAATGGTTTGATTATGATGTTTGGAGATTCGGCCAAAAGTCAAGTTGAATACAGCTTCATTGACACATTCCCAATATTAATATTCAAAGTAGTACTAATAAAGACAAAAAATCTTGAAATATGAGGAAATTTTGAATGGCGCCACTTCCCATCTCAAAAGTATTACGTACATAGTTTACCGCTGCTCAAGACACGGCATATCATCTTATAATGCAAACATTGATTAACAGAACCGTTGTAAAACCAAAATAAGTAACATATATGGATATATAATGTGAGTTACTACAGTGTATGTTGCAATTGGGGCTGCTGCAATTATGTAATGCATCTGACTTAATTTTCACTTCAATCTCCATACCTTATAACTTGCATGTTCCAAAGACCAAAAGTCACCTGTTCCAAGATCGACACTCTTTGCAATGTCAAAGAAGCTAGAATCTCAATTATCGAGCAAAAGTAGTGTCTCTATACAAGGACTCACATTCCATAGATATTCAATTGCAGTAATCCCAACAGGCTTCAAGTGTCCTGAGTACGGCTCATAAACAAAAAGGTCACCAAGTGCTTGTTCATCATCATCTTCTATCATTTCAATTAAAGGTTCGCCACTCTTCCTAAATCCAACTACCTCAATTGACTGATTTGGTGCGTTAATGGTATATTTCTTTGTCAACGATTTTGGGTCGCCATGTTCCATCATCCATACACTAACAACTTCATTCACACCCACCACTTCCTCTTGAACCACTACTAGACACTCCCTCACCTTAGACATAAAGAAACGATGGCTACGTTCAAAATGATCCGGAAGATCTAGTTCTTTAAATTCTTCGGTTATCATATCAAATGACATAATATGTTCTAGCCCACACGGATCCCAATCCCAAGCACGCCAATAAATAAACCTATCTATAGCTACCTGATTATCTGCGAATGCAATTGAATTACGAGGCAAGTTTGTGGTTAGTGTTTTCCAAGCTTTTGTACTTAACGTAAATACCTCAACTACAGTGTCACAACCCCCCCATTTCCCCAAAGTACGATCCCATGAAACCTTGACAAACTTAGGGTCACATGTATCGGGAGTAACCCCAAAAGCAACAACAGTAATATATGGATGACCTAAAACATTAGGCACAGATACATATTTTCTTCGCTCAGATTCATTTTCCAGGGGGCCGGAGTAACTTACTAGTAGATGATGATGATGATGATGATGAGTGCCGCGGTGGTAGTTTTTTATAAATTTGGAACTATCGATAACAGACTTCCAGGGTTTTGAAACGGATCGGAACTGAATGAGTGATTTGACGGGAAGCCTTTTCATGATTTCAACTTGTACATCGAATGGTAGTATATTGTCTGACATTTTTATTTTAGGGTTTCAGTTTGATGGTCAGAGGAGGTGTGACATGGTGGTTGTGTTGTGATGATGGTGGTGTAGGGAGGGTATGGTGTGGGAAATGGCAGGTGATTGAAGGCCAAAGTGAATTATTCTCATTAAATACTTAGGGGGTGTTTGTTTAAGCTTATATAGCGGGCTTATAGCTTATTTGGTTTTGGGCTTATGTTTCATAAGCTCACATTTTGTGGCTTATTTTAAAACTTTTCAGCTTATATGAGCTTATTATGACATAATAATATGCCCCAAAATAAGCAACAAAAAGTGAGCTTACGAAACATAAGCCGGAAACCAAATAAGCCATAAGCCCGCTATAAAAGCTTAAACAAACATCCCCTTAGTTCACTTTTATGTTTTCACTAATCAAAAAAACATTTTAGTAAAGAGAGAAAATATTTATATATATTATCACAACAACTGTAACTTTTACAAGTCAATTCATATGATCCAAACAAATCTACGATTCCCCCCGCCCCCAATAAATGTTCAAGTTCCGGAGGACGGGAAATGTCAGGGATTGCACTTCCCATCCTCATAAACATATGCACATGTACATATGCTAGTTACTCAAGCATGGATAAAACATATAAATTTTAAATAATTATACACTAGAAAGATCAGGGCCGGGTTCGGGAATTTATATTATCCTCATCCCCGACCCATCCGGTTTAATGTTTCAGGGGATTCTCAGTCAAATTGGATTTGAGGATCGGGTCTCCATTGGGTACGAATTTTTTTGCCATCCCTACTACTCAAACTGCATACTGCCTTTGAAGCTTCACATTTTCAACCCAACAGACACTGCATTTCCTATAGCGACATTTTAGACTTAATTGGTGAATAAAATAGTTAGTAATTTTTTAAAAATTTGCGCAAAAGTAGACTTATTATTTAAGACGGAAAGACTATAGTTAATCATCGTCTAGGTCAAAGAGATCAAACTTTTGACTCAAATATAGGGCATTTATGTATTTTATGACCTTTTAAACTTTTTGTTAATCGTTTTAAAGTGTGTATTTAGTGAGGTTTGAAACTTAAAAGATTACTTACCATTATATTATTTGATAGTACAGTGGTTTAAGTGTTAAACTATTAAAACTTTTGTTGCAAAATATTGATACTCCGTATGTCAATATATTTCGTTAGAAGAATACTTGTAATACGTATAAGACAATACGCATATCGTTTTAGTGGCCAGTTGGCAGTCTTGCAAAGTGTAAAGTGAACGTGACAATTTTCTTTCATATATTTTTTCGGAGCATAATGGCGACCCTATAGTTTCACTTGTTTGCATTTTTCAGATTTTGCATACTTTATTGTTTCACTTGTAGTAGTATTCAGCACTTCAAGCTAAGGTGAGCTGAAAGTGGTATTATTACATCATCACAATCATTTTGATGAGGATAATCGAGTCAAAAGTATATCAATACTTAATTAGGATAGTATGATCTTTTAGATCGAAGTATTGAACTGAAAGGTTCGATGCTTGCATACTGCCCAATTGGATGTCACTGTGGGCTTGAATCACTAACTACTAACTCGTCGTTCCCCAAAAAAAAAAAAAAAAAAAAAAAAAAAAAAAAAAAAAAAAAAAAAAAAAAAAAAAAAANATCGGATCAAAAGTATATCTTACTTAAATTAGGGATGTATGATCCTTTTTAGATCGAAGTATTGAACTGAAAGGTTCGATGCTTGTCATTATGCCAATTGGATGTCATGGTGGGCTTGAATCACTAACTACAACTCGTCGTTCCCAAAAAAAAAAAAAAAAAAAAAAAAAAAAAAAAGGTGTTTCACTTGTCAAGAACGTAACGTACTAGGAGGGAGTTACAGGATTATCTTTTCGCTTCTTAATATACGTGTGCTACAGGATTATCTTTTCCCTTCCCGAAGTATGTGTGGATAGTGTCCACTGTCTAATATACTAAAGTCAAGAATGCAGGCCCAACGCCAATGAAAGTCTTATTGATATGATGTTGACTGATGTCTATCGCATCGATTAGTCTGTAGGTACACATTTCTATATATCATCTTCCTAGTTCCTACACTTTGATTTATGTGATAGTGGTAGGTATGTTACATAGAAACTAATATGTAGAGATGGTCATTTGCCTTTGTTATATGGTAATAGCGTGTTTCTTCACATGATATGGCACGAGTCAGAACGTCTTGATAAAACGACATGTGAAATAAAAATGCGTCCCTTAATTGAAGCCTTTTGCCCACCAAGGACGAAGGTATTCAACTCCTGTACGCATAAAGTCCTAAACTAACATACAGACACCATATATATGTGAATAAAGTCATCTATTATCTATTATCCACTTTGCAAACCAAACAACTTACGTAATGTAACCAGATTATAATTACATCAGATTACAGCAAACCAAACGAGAAGTAAAGGTTTATGAAAAGCAACTATCAAAACATTTGTTTTTAGCTAAAGTCGACATCTCTTAGACTAAGTATAACAACGAGGGTTAGTCTAACAACGAGGACCCGTGATCGCATTCATCAGCGCCAACTCAGCCTTCTCACTCTACAACCAATTTCATCACCGACTTAGTGTAATAAGACAACTAACTTCGCCACTCAAATACACTTCACATAAACAAAACACACAACTCAAATTGAGCCCACAAAACACTCCTCACGACTCGGTCGTGCAGTCGATCAAGTCTTGCATTATTCTGGGTAAAGACGCGAGCTCCATAAGAAGTGGGTAAAAGATGCGAGCTCCATAGGAAGTGTAATAAGAAAGACTCGGTCATGGTGGTCTAGCTCGGTCTGACAACCATTACGGATGGTCTTACAAAATGCAATATGTATAGTACTAATTTTCTAAAATCTATAAGGCGCTGGTATGATTATACAAATATAAAAGTAAAAGAGATCAAACATTACAAACAAAAAGTCATCATCATCATTATTCAACAAAATAAACTCAGTTAATCAATCATTATCCATATCAAATGAAATATGAAACAAGTTGGAATGTGGATGGAATGGTAAGGACTTCATCTAATATGCAAGAGGTCAAGAGTTCAGTTCTTCTTTCTTCGTTTCCCATTTTTTTACCAGATCATAGACAGACTCGTAGACTATTCCCATATCATATACTCCCTCCGTCTCTAAATAAGTGTCCACTTTTGACTTTTGAAGTCTTACTTATTAAACTTTGACCTTAAATATTCTTGTTTATTTTATATAATACTTGATGCAAAATATATGAATGAATTGAGTTTTTTGTGTATTTTAATTTGGTATAATTTTTATCAAGTACATTTTTATCAAGTATTATATAACATAACTAAAAATATTTAAGGTCAAAGATGCACAAAAAAGACTTTAAAAGTCAAACATAGACATTTATTTAGGGACGGAGGGAGTACGTATTTTTCGAAAAAATGATACTGCAAATTACGTATTGCATGCCACTTGTAGTTAGGTAGATTATCTTCTCATTTATGTATGGTTTTGTAACAAAATCTTGTTTAATACGTGGATAAATGTGTTTATAATTAAGGTAAGTTAAACCCACTGCCTCTAATTTATCGTATAGCTAGAATAATCGTTACAAATAATTTGTATGCATCATAAGTTTTAGGGAAATGATTTCTCTAAGATATATTATTTTCTTAAGTTTTACCAAAATTATACATGTTCTTTTATATTAATCATCACAAGCGATCTTGTGAGTATGCACTCTTTCATTTTCGCAATAGGTCACATGTTTAGTGGATACACATACAGTATTGGGGTGGTGAATAAAAAAGTTTGAAAACACTCTTAACGTTGTGTTTGGTAGGTTGATTGAATGTAAAAATCTTATTTGTTTACAATTATATGTACAATATAATAATTCATTATACAGAATTTCTCATTACATCAAAAACTATCATTTTCATACCTTAAGGTCACCTTTTTTTTTTTTCATTTCATCTTTTAATGGAATCAAAAATACATAAAGTCATCATTAACTAATAACATTAAATAAATTTTTTATCATCAATGGTCATTTTTTTTCCTTATCTCCATTACGTCTTATTATATCAACCAAACATGATTAATAACAGTAATGAATCATTAAATTACATCATTTATTTTATTACACCGCTACACAACATAGATACAAATATTTTCATAAGAGATAGGAGGTTACTAAATACAAAATTTGATTCTGAAAATAGTCTTTTTTAAGTTTGGAAAAAGTTGGAGAAGATAGGATTCAACTATTTGACTTTCGAGTAATCAACATGGCAAAAAGTATATGTTTATACGCATTTTTATTCGAAATCATGGTTACATAGTTTAAGTAGCTAAAACCTATCTAAACATCAAAAGTTCCATAACAACTCCATCTAATTATCAACTAATACCAAGGTTATAAATGGCGTGAGGCGTGGCGTGGCGGCATGGCCACGCCTCATGCCTTACGAGCCATGACGAAGCCATGGCATTCTTTAAGGCGTGACTAGGCGGCAAAAATATATTTATTGATTTATCATTTATGTTATAGTATCATGTTTCATATACATTTATACTACTATATAAGACATTTAGACTAATACTTATTATATATTTACCAGGCCTAAATAAGAAATAGCCCAAATTTCAAATTCTGATTCAAAATAGTTATTAAAAAAAAAAAAAAAAAAAAAAAAAACCTGATTCAAAAAGGCTCGCCGCGCCTTACTAAAAGGCGCGCCTTTTCTCGCCTTTTTTCACGCCACACAATCAATCACATCTTTTTATTAAAACTATACAAAATAATAATAATAATNATAACGAGGACCCATGATCGCATTCATCAGCGCCAACTCAGCCTTCTCACTCTACAACCAATTTCATCACCGACTTAGTGTAATAAGACAACTAACTTCACCACTCAAATACACTTCACATAAACAAAACACACAACTCAAATTGAGCCCACAAAACACTCCTCACGACTCGGTCGTGCAGTCGATCAAGTCTTGCATTATTCTGGGTAAAGACGCGAGCTCCATAAGAAGTGGGTAAAAGATGCGAGCTCCATAGGAAGTGTAATAAGAAAGACTCGGTCATGGTGGTCTAGCTCGGTCTGACAACCATTACGGATGGTCTTACAAAATGCAATATGTATAGTAATTTTCTAAAATCTATAAGGCGCTGGTATGATTATACAAATATAAAAGTAAAAGAGATCAAACATTACAAACAAAAAGTCGTCATCATCATTAATATTCAACAAAATAAACTCAGTCAATCAATCATTATCCATATCAAATGAAATATGAAACAAGTTGGAATGTGGATGGAATGGTAAGGACTTCATCTAATATGCAAGAGGTCAAGAGTTCGGTTCTTCTGTCTTCGTTTCCCATTTTTTTACCAGATCATAGACAGACTCGTAGACTATTCCCATATCATATACGTATTTGTTCGAAAAAATAATACTGCAAATCGTATTGCATGCCAGTTGTATTAGATAGATTATCTTCTCATTTATGTATGGTTTTGTAACAAAATCTTGTTTAATACGTGGATAAATGTGT
Organism: Artemisia annua; assembly: GCA_014162995.1. NCBI lineage: Eukaryota > Viridiplantae > Streptophyta > Magnoliopsida > Asterales > Asteraceae > Artemisia > Artemisia annua. The sequence goes on from LBNU01037547.1 coordinate 22,078, forward strand.
TTATAATTAAGGTAAGTTAAATCCAATGCGTCTAAATATTCTTTAGAAAAATCGTTACAAATTGTATGCATCATACGTTTTAGCATGGCCGGCTTTGAGGGTGTGCAAGGTGAGCGACCGCACAGGGCCCCAAAATTTTTAAGGGCCTCAAAATTTATCCCGTTAATAATTATATGTATGTGTACACATATTTTTCACAAAGAAAAAAGTATTTAGATGAGAAAGTATTTTAAATGAGTAATATTTTAGCACGTTTAGCAAATATCTTATAAATGGTGACACTTCATATATAGCATTCCTTATCGAAAGGCCTCATTATTTAATTTCGTACAGGGCCCTCAAAAATTTCATAAATTCATGGAACGGCCCTGCGTTTTAGGGAAATGATTTCTCTAAGATATAATATTTACTTAAGTTTTACCAAAATTATACATGTTCTTTTATATTAATCATCTTGTTATTCTTGTGATTATGCAGACTTATCATTTTCGCAATATGTCACATGTTCACACAATCCATATTGAGGTGGTGAATATAAAAGTTTGAATACACTCTTCAAGAATCTACACGGCTGCACGTATTTTCAATAAAGATCGCAGGTTGATACCTCACTAAATACAAAAATTTATTTTGATACATACTTTTTCTTGGAAAAGCAATGCATTAAAAACACCCGATCACACATTTTTATTCGAAATCATGGCTAACATACTTTTTCTTGGAAAAGCAATGCATTAAAAACACCCGATCATAAGAGGGAAGCCAAAAAATACAAGGGCAGGGACTTTCAAGACGGAAGCCAGAGAAAAGAAGTTACAAGCGGAAGAACCAAAAACATTAAGACCACAAGAAACAACATCTAACCAAAGACCTTTATAGGCGACAACACCCATTTATCCCAAGCCAAGCTCATATTTCGACACCTATTTGAAATCCATATGAGAAATATGTTGAACTTGTGTAAAAATATCCTCAAGAAGAATGGCCCTTCTGTCGTTTTTGTTGGCATGAACAACACGATTTTGCCACTTCCAAACTGACCAACAAAGAACATACATCACATCTTGAAGCGCCTTGCCAACCAACATAGATCGGACGAGGCTAGAGATTGGAAGACAACATTTTTTATGTCAATTTAATGTGGGGCAGCTACTTTCCACCATTGCCAATATTTGTCAAGAATACGCTTAAGAATCACGCATTCAGAAAAGATATGGTTAGTAGACTCGGTAACCTGCTCACAAAGTGGACATAAAGAGGACACTGGGGAAATCCTCCTCGCGCCAAACCCGAGAACGTTGGAAGCCTGTTATTCGCGACTCTCCATAGAAAGACATTGACCTTAATTAGAACCAAACTATTCCAATAGTGATCACGGCCCAAACTAAAAGGTCCCAATAACTATTGGTCAATGAGGCGAGATAACTTCTTAACAATAAATATCTCGGTAGCTGCTAAAGTCCATCGCCAACCATAAGCCATTTCGTCATTCAGAGACAACGTACTTAGATTTTCGGGTAAACATGGGTCTCCGACTCGACAACGTACTTAGATTATGAATCAACTCATTGAGTTCATCCGTGGCATGACCTCTAGGCACCGATCTCCACTGCTAAGACCCGGACCAAATGTTATTCATTAACTTCCATCTAAAAGTAATTAAGAAGACAATTCTTGTTAGTTTCTAAAGCAGACAATCCTTGTTAGTTTAACATAGTTTAAGTAGGTAAAACCTATCTAAACATCAAAAGCTCCATAAAAACTCCATCTAATTATCAAACAAATTTCTTAATTAATCACATATTTTTGTTAAAAAAATACAACGAATTTAAAAGAGACAATAAAAAAAGGGAATATATTAGCTACAATTTTGTATAGCCAACTCTCTACAATTCTATGTTATAATTTGTGGGTAACTGAATTTTCTGGTGGGTCCCTGAATCATTTTAGTGTGTCATGAATCATTTTTGATGTAATTTTAATGAGAATTGTAGCTATCTTGGCTACAATAATTGTAGCCAAGATATTCCATAAAAAAATGTAATTTAATTTTAATTTAAAAAAAAAAAAAAAAAAAATTTAATTTANTTTTTTTTTTTTTTTTTTTTAACAGAATTTCCTTTTTTAGTTAAAACACAAACTTTTCAAATTTTAACTTTTGCATCTATTTTGTTACCATTCTATCTTTATGTTTTTGAAACACCCTGTTAATATCGAATGTAAAGTAATCATTGAAAATAAACAAAATACATTCTAAAAATGCATTCATTTTTTTTTTATTATTATTATAAAAAAATATATATATATTCCCGCCGATAAACAAAAACACATTATCCTTTACCCCCAGAGCAATAACTTCTTAATTCAAAAAGCAATCACTTCACCAACTTGTACACCACGCATTAAGACCAGTACATCAACTGTTACATAAAAAACCACAGTTTACGTTACAGAAGAAAAAGGTGAGTTGACTTATGGGTTTGACCATAAACAAACATTGTTGAATGTTGACGAGAGACACAGCTAAGCTAAACAAGTATTCCAACAACCGGCCGGCAGGCAGTTTTGGAAGCCGGCCTAATCTCAACCCTTCATCTCATTTATATTATCATTTTATGATTTTTTTTTTTTTTTTCTACGTGAAGTTGATCATCCTTACGTTACTGTAAGTGCTCATTTTTCACTTCTTAGTACAACTTAATAATAGTTGTACATGCACTATTTGTTTTGTTATCGTAAGTGTTCAATTTTCATTTCGTCTATATTATTATTATTATTATTCATGGTTGCAAAAATCATGAACCGGTAGTCAGTCGGTCATGCCTTGCAGCTTGTAATCAGTTTAGGCGGGATTAATCAGAATTGGCATTTACGGGAAGTTTTTGTTATTTCCAGGGTATTTTCGGTGAGTTTTAGGTATTTACGACAAGATTTGAGTTATGCCAACAACTTGTAATAGATATAAACAGCGACTATAAGTGATTGAAACAATTTTCCGGCGTGTTTATGGTATTTCCGGCAAGATTTATAGGTTTCCAATAAGTTTGACCACCATTGACCGATTTGCACAAATCCAAAAGGTTGGTGGCTGATTAGCGCCCGGGTGGCGATTGACCATTTTTTGCAACACTTTGGCCGACTAATAAGGGTTTGAACCTAGCGAGACATATACACAAACTATGTAATTAAAGCCCTCCTCTTTTTAGGAAGTCTGGCGTCACCTTTCACATTTTTGTGATGTTTACCACTAGGTCAACCCTGAATGGTTACTAGCTTGATGATTAGTTGTAGGAAGCTAATATTGTACAAGTAAATGCTTTTAGGCTTTTAGTAAAGATAGTTCTTATTGGTTCATCATATCACCTCAATTTTATATTATCATTTTATGGTTTTTTTTTTTCTACGAGTAGTTGTGCATCCTTACGCTACTGTAAGTGCTCATTTTTCATTTCTTGTGTAGTAATAAAAAAAAAAAAAAAAAAAAAAAAAAAAGTGTTACAGTATGTGTTATTCAACTTAAATATAGTTGTACATGCACTATTATTTGTTTTGTTATCCTAAGTGTTCAGTTTTCATTTCGTCTATATTATTATTATTATTATTATTCATGGTTGCAAAAATCATGAACCGGTAGTCAGTCTTGTAATCAGTTTAGGCGGGATTAATCAGAATTGGCATTTACGGGAAGTTTTTGTTATTTCCAGCGAGTTTTGGGTATTTTCGGTGAGTTTTAGGTATTTACGACAAGATTTGAGTTATACCAACAACTTGTAATAGATATAAACAGCGACTATAAGTGATTGAAACAATTTTCCGGCGTGTTTATGGTATTTCCGGCAAGATTTATAGGTTTCCAATAAGTTTGACCAACGTTGACCGTTTTGCACAAATCCAAAAGGTTGGTGGCTCATTAGCACCCGGGTGGCGATTAATCAGCCTTGTAGAGCCTTTTTTGCAACACTTTTGGCCGACTAATCAGGGTTTGAACCTAGCGAGACATATACACAAACTATGTAAAGCCCTCCTCTTTTTAGGAAGGCTGGCGTCACCTTTCACATTTTTGTGATGTTTACCACCAGTTCAACCCTGAATGGTTACTTGATTGATTAGTTGTAGGAAGCTAATATGTACAAGTGACTGCTTTTAGGCTTTTAGTAAAGATAGTTCGCGTTATAAGTTATAACTTCTTATTTGTATTATGAACATAAGCGAAATTGTGATTTTTTTTATTTTGTTTATTTGATCATAGTTAGGGTTTAGGCCTTTGAATTTGATTTTATCGTTAAACAAACAAAGTTGAAAGGTTGTGTTGAGATCAAGTTGACTTATATTTGATCTCAAATTCGACGTGGGTGTTTAAGAATTCCTCACTAACATGTAACTGTATTTGGAACTTTTTTTCACAAAAGTATGTATGGTTATCAATCTCGTAATAAAAATCATAAGAACATAATGTCAATTTTTATAAGTCAAAAATTTAGTGTTTTGACTTCAAAAGTAAAACTACCCTTTTGTTTGAAGGAAGGGACTAGAAGTACAGTAACAATAAGTGGTGTAAGTTTTTCGTGAAAATTTAAGTAGTTTAACCATGTGTGTATTAAGTTTCAAATCTATTTTCCTTGATCATGGATTCATGGCTACTACAGGTTTCCAATGGACCAAGATGACATAGCAGAATCCTTAATCACCATAATCGGGGACTTCATCCAAGACCGGTTGCTCGACCACAGACAAAGGGCTCTGCAAAAGGAACAATGTGGCGAAAGATTAGCAGCAGAAGATGAAACCAGTAAAAAAGGAACAGAAGTTAGATACTCCGATCAAGCCGTTTTAGCTAACTTAGATTGGGGTATGGATGCTTTAGAGGAAGCTATTAATACATCTAATACCGAAACTAAAATGGCGAGACTAGATCATGCAGAAAAAATGTTGCAAGTTTGTGCTATGTTGAATTCTAGTGACAAAACCGCGGGTGTTCCTAATTTTTATTTATCCGCTTGGGCTCATCTTAACCTTGCGTATTTATGGAAGTTAAGAAACAATGTCACAAACGCGGTTCTTCATGTTCTTGAGATGTTTTCAGTTGACCCATTTTTCTCAAGGATTGATTTTGCTCCCGAGATTTGGAAAACATTGTTTTTACCACACATGAGTTCAATAGTTGGTTGGTATTCGGAGGAAAGACATAGGATTATGATGAACTTGATTCCAGATTCAGCTGATTTGTCGTTTACTGCAGACTTCGATCAGTATTTTAACGAATCTTTGGTGTTTTCCATGAGGCCAGATCAGGCCGAGAAGTTGCAAAACTTGGAAAAACAATATGGGCAATCGTTAGATGAGAATACTAGGAATTACGCGAATTACTTTATAGATTGTGTGAATTATGACCCGGAAACTAGCAGGAAGGTGATTCCTATGATGCCGATTGCTGAGCCTCCGATGACTCCATTACATGAGGTGAGCCGTAAAATTCCTGATTATGTGAGGTTCGGTCCCATTTTGCCTAAAAGCGCAGGGTTCTCTCCAAAGGCTAAAACGAATGCAAGAGAAGCGTCTAGGTTAGTTCTTCGTTACATTAGATTTTAAAAGGTCAAATTACATTAAAAGAAACAAATTTTGGTCTTATGTATGTCTCGTTTTTATTGACTTTGCATAATGGGACAGTACGAGCGGAACTCGGGTTGCGTCTGAGAACCTAGACGATTCTGGTATATGGGATATACATGTAAGAAATAAATATCTCAGTCACATTTTAAATGTTTTTAGTTTATAGAGTGAATATAAGCTATAATCTATGTTACTGTTTTTTTTCATTTAGGAGGGAATTCCAGAGGAAAACGATGAATCTGACTATGAACCCGACGATAATTATCGAACCGAGACTAATGTAAACAAAATGAGGGAGAAAGAGAAACCAATTTCTCCTGCAATATCGGCTAAATCCTCCCCAAAAGTTCCGTCTCCAAAACAAGACGGAAATGATAAGATGCCATCTCCTATGAGCCGACGCGTTAATCGAGCAACAGATTATAGAGTTAATACTTCTCTGCCTACTTCACCGCTATTACACCATGATTTCAGTACTAGCTCAGCGGACTCAGATAATGAATCTAGAGTAAGTCTTCTAAGTTATGGCTTACCAAAACCTTATTACTGTCTCTGACTAAGGGGCTGTTTGGATGTGCATTTTGGACGTGGTTATATGTATTCAAATATTCAATAATCATAATCAAATTATTGAGTGTTTTGACCATTTAGAGAGGTATCAAGTAAAATTACCAAAAAGGATATTTTGTGAAACTGATTATCAAAGAAGTAGATATTCAGAAGGCTTGTTACTTTTTGAATAATCAGAAATCGCACTACCAATATCCGTTAAAAAACGCAAATCCAATACCTACAAAGTTTTGAAAAAAAAAATGTTGGCTTATTACTAATTGTATGTTTGATACTTACGAGCAGCATAAAAATGTAAGGAAGCAAGTCAGTCATGGACGAAGTGCCAGTAATGCAAGTGCAAAGAGCCAGGCACCAGAAAAGAGGTAGATTCTTTCCCATAGAATAATGGTTCTTTTTTCTCGTACTAATTTTAAGTTGATCTAATTGCTTCAGTTTCCATGGAGAATATAACAGCAGAAGCCCAAACTTTGGCTCTCCTCAGTTTTCTGAGAGGTCTACACAATCAAGACCACCAAAAGATTTTGTCTGCCCGATCACTAGCCATGTTTTTAGTGATCCAGTAACTCTAGAAACTGGTCAAACATATGAACGGAAAGCTATTGAAGAATGGGTGAAACGAGGAAACACAACATGTCCAATCACAAGACAACCTCTTTCCGCCAATTCATTACCAAAAACAAACTATGTATTAAAGAGACTTATCTCATCATGGAAGGAACAACATGCAGATCAAGCACAAGACTTGTCATACCCCGAGACACCAATAAGCTCTTATGGAAGCCCGTCTTCAAGACAAATCCAATCAAGAACATCAGTTCTTAATGATCTTACCTCCAGCAATTATAAGCCTCAAAGATTTATGCAAGCTACAGTCGCCACATCACCAACAAGCGTCATATCTCAAGCTGCTGTTGAATCGATTATCAGTGGCTTACAACCTTATATTACATCACTTTGTACCTCAGAGGATCTGAAAGAATGTGAAGCCGCAGTTTTGACTATTTCCAAAATGTGGAAGGAGTCAAATGGTGATCCATCGGTCCATGCGGTTTTAGCAACGGATACAATAGTGAATGGATTCATCGATGTACTTTCAGCTTCTTTAAGCCGGGAAGTTCTTAGAACAACTGTTTACATATTATCTGAATTACTAATAGCCGATGAAAGAATCAGAGAGATATTAACAAACGTCGATCTTGAATGTTTGACTGCTTTGCTGCAAAATGGTCTTGCTGAGGCTTCAGTTCTTATATACCTATTGAAACCCACTTTCTCTCAGCTCTCGGAATTTAACTTAATACCAAATCTTATTCAAAATATATGTAACAAAAGTGATAATTCAAAGGATCTTGAACTGGTGATGAGTCCCAAGGATGCTGCTATAGAGTTAGTAGCGCAGGTTTTAATCGAAGGAGATGAGAATAGCAGGTCTTCGAATGCTAAGACCATTATGTCAGTCAATGCAGTTCCATCGTTAGTCAAGTGTTTGGACAGAGTGGATACACGGCAGTCGATTATGTATATCTTACTGTGCTGCATACATGCAGATAGAAGTTGCAGGAACATAATAGCAACTGATATCGACTTGTGCCCGGTTCTTGAATTATTTCACGCGGGAAACGAATATATGAGAGGATTGTGCATTGAGTTTCTTTGGGAGTTGGTACAGTTGAACAGGTATATCATCTTTTGTGTTTATCGATAATATCGCATAACCTGTGTCTGGTGCATACTTGATGTACAGTATACATATATGATTTTCGTCGTAAATGTTATGGCTGGGTTGTTTCATGTGGATATTACTAATCTTGTTAGGTTGTTTCAGGAGAACATTATGCAATCAGATTTTGCAGTTAATCAAAGATGAAGGAGCATTTAGCACAATGCACACCCTTCTTGTCTACCTTCAAAATGCTCCGATGGAGCAGCAACCTGTCATTGCCTCCCTTCTTCTTCAGCTTGATCTTCTGGTTAGCTACAAATCATCTGTGTTATATTTCATTAATTATTCTATAAAGAAAGGGCTGCATCTTGAGTCATCTGTGTAGACCGTACAGGTAAAAAAATTGGCAGATTGGGCGGGTTGGGTTACAGGCGTAGATGGGTTTCAGTCAAAACGCGTAATTTTGGTATTGATTGGGTTGGCCCAAAACACTTGTTTCCCCACATTTAAAATAGTTATATGTGTTAAATGTGGTTTCAAAACTTGTTGTATTTTACGTATAACATTTTTACCCGAATATTTTCAATCATAAAATGCAGGAGGTATTATGCATGAGTTTTGTTGTGTTCTGCCCATATGAATGACCTGTAAAGCTATGTCTTTTTACTAGTTTAACCCGTTGGTGATAGAACTTAACTTGAATCGTGCCTCATCTAATCTGTTATGATCAAATTCATATCTGTAGGTTGAGCCTAGGAAAATGAGCATTTATCGAGAAGAAGCAATAGAGACACTTATTGAATCACTCCAGAAAAAGGATTTTCCTCAATCACAACTTACGGCTCTTGATGCCTTGTCATCTCTTTCAGGGCATCTTAGTGCCTTGGGCAAGTCTCTTACAGAAGCTTGGTTGCTCAAGCTGGCAGGATTCGATCAACCTTATGAAGATTTTGTGAACAAAGAAAATCTGGAAATGAATGAAAACGAACTAACGGAGAGAATGGTTCTTAAATTTTCCTTTTACATATATTGATACACATTTTTCACATCTACTAGTGTCTGGCATTACATTTTGAAAGTGATTTGGTGTGCTGTAGCTAGGATAATCTGACCCCTAAGTATTAAATTATTATAAACAGTTTTAGTATACCCAAACATTAGAATCCAATTATCTGCGGCTTGAAAATGCAATAATCAGACAGTCACTTTGAAAACGCAATGCCAAACACCCCTTAAGTTCCTTTGTCTCACTTCTAAAAACCTTCTGCTTGATTTTAGGACAAGGAGGAAGAGATAGCTGCAAATTCTTGGGAGAAAAGGATAGCTTATGTACTTTGTAACCACGAGAAGGGTCGAATATTCAAAGCTTTAGAAGAATGTCTAAAAAGCAACTCTATAGATATGACAAAGAAGTGCCTTGCCACAGCCACATGGCTCGTTTACATGCTTTACAATCTTCCTGACACAGGTGTTAGAGAAGCTGCTCGTAAGGCTTTGCTTGACCAGTTTATTTCCATACTGCAATCGTCTAAGAATCTTGAGCAAAAGATTTTGGCAACTGTCGCTCTCAGAAGCTTCATAAGTGATCCAGGTATGATCAGTGTCTATCACAATTTCAACCGAATCCACCTAACCCGTACAAGCTCACCAATGACTATTTGCTAATCTAACAAATTCGTAAAATTTTTGTTCAGGTGCACTTCTTGAACTTGGTAGCTATGCTAAATGCATGTACAAAACCTTGAAAAAGCTTAAGCGGAGCTCTGTGGTAGTCAATGACATAATGAAAACTTTGATGAATTTGCCATCTGTCAATGCAGTGAGTGTGGATATTTCAATATGTGCAATTAAACAAGAATACATGTCATATATTTTTTTTCCCTAACTCTATGTATTGCAGGCAGATATGTGGTCCTCTTCAGAAGGCTTCGAATTGGATGCCTCAATGAACGGGGAGGTTCTATCTTTGCTTAACATAAAAGGTCGAGTGATAAGTAGCCATTCTGATGGAACCATCAAGGTTTGGACCTAATAAAATTTGATATTACACGTCTGAACCTACGTTAAGGTCTTACCGGGCTGTGAATGATTGGTAATTATTTTCATATTTAGGTATGGGATACTAGTAAAAAGTCAATGCGGTTAATTCAGGAGGTTCGTGAACACGCAAAGGCTGTCACATGCCTCTATTTTCCACCTTCAAGCGATAAGCTGTATAGTGGTTCCTTGGACAAAACAATTCGGGTATGCCTTTCATTTCTTTTTATATTACTTTTATCAAAAAGTTTGACCCGGTCATGGGTCAAACAGGCAGAAAGTTACTTATAGTCTATATTCAATGCATATACTCTCCTTAATCGATTTCATTAAAACATTTTTGTAAAATTACTAATCAAGTAATAGTATTTAACGTACCAGTATTTATAATTACTTATAAAAACCGAACGAAGGTTCGAGTTTTTCATATTTTATTACTGTAAGAATTAACTTTTAAAAACCGAACTAAATAGTGTTTATGGGTCAAGCCAATCTGGACCCGTGTTAATACTTAATACATAGTACTAAAGATGACATGTTTTAACCCAAATCTATTTGGACTCATGACCTGCTAACGTGATATTCAAGTTAATATTGATTCTTCTGTTCATTAACAGATATGGGTAGTCAAACCAGAAGGACTTCACTGTATTCAGGCTCATGATGTCAAGGAGGCAGTCCATGGGTTGACAGCTGATGCCAATTTTGCATATTATTTCTCTCAAAGTGCCGGAGTTAAGGTTAGATCTGTCAAACGAGACATACTTTAAGAAATTTATAGCAACAAAAGCAAAGTAACAAAATGCTGACTAAGCTAAACTTCTACAGGTTTATAGCTGGTCAGGAGTTATCAAGAACATAAACATCAAACAAACAGTCAAGTGCCTTGCCTTGATCGGCAATAAATTGTACTGTGGATGCAGTGGTTTCAGCATACAGGTAAGCGTTTCTCTATGCCTTTTTAAACCTTTTAGAAATAAATCACTGGGAGAACTGAATTATAGTAATTTGACACCTAAGATGTAATCAAGTTATTATTTTCTATAGGTCTCAATTTGGCCCCATGTACTTATAAATGGGTCTATTTCGGCTATGTTTTTTTCTCAAACGGGTCATTCAAAATAGTTTAGCTAAAAGGGAATGTGACAAATGGGTCAAAAGTCGCCCAAAGTCAATTGTCTATGCATAAACCTCTTAAATCAGATTATCAAAGCTTTAGATTATGTTTCTAATTATATTCTTGTGTAATCATAGTTAATTCTATTAATTATCAATGATGTTATTATCAAAACATCACAGGAAGTGGATTTGCGAAAAAACACATCAACTACATTTTACTCAGGAGCAAGAAAATTGTTGGGTAAACAGACGATAAATTCTTTACATATTCAAGATAATCTCCTCTATATGGGTGGTACATCAATTGATGGAACGGCAGGAAAGGTATTAAAAAGCACAAATCTTTGTAACATTATTAAGTTCTTAACTATCAGAATGGTGGCAAGCTGTTATATTGTCGGTTAAAAACTATATTTGAATCTTGTAGGTATTCTCTCTGTCGAGCAGAGCTGTTATAGGATCGTTACAAGCGGGTTTCGATATTCAGTTATTATCTGTTAACAATGACTTCATATTTGGAGCTACAAAAAGTGGGACAATTGAGGTGTGGTTGAAGGAAAGGTTAACTAAAGTTGCTTCCATCAAGAATGCGAAAATCACATCACTAGCATCAGACGCTGATGGTGAAATGCTATTTGCTGGCTCTTCTGATGGCAGAATACAGGTTAGAAACACTTTAGATTACTACTTTCGTAGAAATTTGAAATTGAAACAAATTTCTTACTGAATAGTATTGTTTTTGGGGTTTAACGCACACAATATGCTAAGTAACAAAATAAATACAAATATATGACCGCAAATAACATTACTTTTTCTGTTGATTTCAGACATGGGATTTAGATTGAAGATATGTGACAACTGAGAAGATAAATATATGATTCGACATGGATTTGGTTACACGAACTCATACATACTCTAGCTTACTATTTATAGTTAATGGAGTCACCACTTGTAGTAAATACTCTACCATTCATGCGCTATGTATAAGGCTTTGTGTAATATCAGGAAACATCCATTCTTTTTTATGAAAATTACATCATTCATAACAAAAGGGGTTTTTTTTTTTTTTTTTTTTTTTTTTTTTTTTTTTTTTTTTTTTTTTAAGGGCATAACAAAAGGGTTTTTGTCTCTTTAACTATTTTCTTAGGGCCAATTGTATCAACAGGAACAAACCAAACCTTGTCGAATATTTACCTGGGGCGGCGAAGTTTGTATGCATCTAAAAAATTTTTATCAAATTTTCAGATCCCATGTATTGAAAAGACTAATATGATCAAAGTTATCCCTAACTACCTGACTCGGTAGTAACTGTACATTGTCCTAGATTTCCACAAGTCTAACTTTAGAAACTTTGAGCATTTATCGCAGTTTTTGAGAGTTTATATCTTTTTGTCAGTGCAAACAGACTCCACACAAACAGAAATCGGATCAAAATTTGCTGTTATCACTTGGCTTTTTGTATTACATCTCCGGTGTCCGTAAATTCCATTGTCTACTAATATCTGGTTAATAACAAAACTAAGATTTGTTCGCTGAGACCATTTTGGCTAATTTTACAAAATCAAGTAAAAACAGTAAAAAAAAACTACCAAAAATAGAAATCCAGCAGTTAAAACCACAGAATTAACCTCCACCATCAACCTCCTATACCAACGGTCAAACCATAACTTCCATAAAAAAACACCACCCATTCACCCTTCTTCATATAATCACAAACACCCTCAATCATCATCACAATCTCCAAAAAATAAAAATAAAAATGAGAGAAATTTTGAACATTCAAGGTGGCCAATGTGGCAATCAAATTGGTGCCAAATTCTGGGAAGTAATCTGTGATGAGCATGGTATTGATGCTACCGGACAGTATAATGGAACAACAGCCGATCTCCAACTTGAACGTATTAATGTTTACTATAATGAAGCATCGGGTGGGCGTTATGTACCACGTGCTGTCCTTATGGATCTTGAGCCTGGTACTATGGATAGTATAAGGTCTGGTCCATATGGGCAGATTTTTAGGCCGGATAATTTTGTGTTTGGGCAGTCGGGTGCTGGCAATAATTGGGCGAAAGGGCATTATACGGAAGGTGCTGAGTTGATTGATTCGGTTCTTGATGTTGTGAGGAAAGAGGCTGAGAATTGTGATGCTTTGCAAGGTATGTTATAACACGGATGTCGAACATTGTGTATACACATTTGATAAAGAAAGTTTCACCATAGTCAACAATGCTGAATTGTATGCTTATGATTTGCTTTAAAACGATACGTACATGCATAAGAATGTTTACACATTTTCATCCGTTGTTAAAATGTTGTGTATGTATATAAGCATGTGTAAGTACTTTTGAACGTTGTCATCCGTTGGTAATAATGTAAGAACTATTCAGACTCGATGAGTGAATATAATACATACATCGTGTTTTGTATTCTTATAGGTTTTCAAGTATGTCACTCGCTTGGAGGAGGCACAGGGTCGGGTATGGGGACACTATTGATTTCAAAGATACGAGAGGAATACCCTGACAGGATGATGCTTACATTCTCTGTTTTCCCTTCACCTAAGGTTTCTGATACAGTCGTTGAGCCCTATAATGCAACGCTCTCTGTCCACCAATTGGTTGAAAATGCTGATGAATGTGCTGTCCTCGACAATGAGGCGCTTTATGACATTTGTTTCAGGACTTTGAAGCTCACTACACCAAGTTGTAAGTACACATTATAACATTACCTTACTTTTTAGGCTATTCACATAAAATGTTGACGTACTTTTTCATGTTCAATTGGGTTTCTGTTACAGTCGGTGATCTGAATCATTTGATATCGGCAACCATGAGTGGAGTAACGTGTTGCTTGAGGTTTCCTGGTCAACTCAACTCCGACCTCCGAAAGCTAGCTGTTAACTTAATCCCATTCCCACGTCTCCACTTCTTCATGGTTGGGTTTGCACCCCTGACATCTCGTGGATCCCAGCAATACATCTCTCTTAGCGTCCCAGAGCTGACTCAACAAATGTGGGATGCTAAGAACATGATGTGTGCAGCTGACCCCAGACATGGACGATACTTAACAGCATCAGCCATGTTCAGGGGTAAAATGAGTACAAAAGAAGTCGATGAGCAAATGATCAATGTTCAAAACAAGAACTCGTCATATTTTGTTGAGTGGATCCCAAATAATGTTAAATCTAGTGTTTGTGACATCCCACCAACCGGCCTAAAAATGTCTTCAACGTTTGTTGGAAACTCAACTTCTATTCAAGAGATGTTTAAACGAGTTAGTGAACAGTTTACAGCCATGTTTAGGCGAAAGGCGTTTTTGCATTGGTACACGGGTGAAGGTATGGATGAGATGGAGTTCACCGAGGCCGAAAGTAATATGAATGATTTGGTGGCGGAGTATCAACAGTATCAGGATGCTTCGGCGGAAGAAGAACCAGACTATGAGGAGGAAGTTGATGAAGAAGATTGACGGTTGATTGGGTAATCTACCAAGAACAACTATTGTGGTATTGTTTGAATTTGTTCTACTGATCAAGAGTTACGTTATGATTTATATTTGTGTTTGAATTCTACATATGAAGTTGTATTTGTTTTGGATTTAATGTACTTTTATTCTTACTTAATGCAACCATTTGGATAAGCTTTTTGATATGTCAGCATCCTGAGAGGGGCGCGCAGACACTCAAACTAAACAGGATCCAAACCAGTATAGATAGGGACGGGACTGACTGTATGGTTCGCTGTATGAATGAACATTCAATTCAGTCTAGTTGTATCCAATCTAGTTCAGTCCGGTGCAGTTAGAAACCAAACTTGTAGCCTTGAATGCTACGAGTCAAAAAAGTTGATCTTGGAAGTATGCAACTTAGAACTGAGTATGGACACAAACCATTACTACAACGATACATCTTAGCTTATGATATATGATACACTTTGTCCCAGTTGAGGTATTATGTTCTTAGTTACTGACCGATTGATATCCCAACACAAACAAGTAAAGATTAGTCTTTTACTGCGACTAGATAAATGCTTTCCAAAGTTAACGAATTTGTAACGTTTTTCTTCTCAACTATTACTAATATTCCAAAGTTAACTAAACAAATGCTTCCCATTATCTGCAATCCTTTGTGACATTTCTGTTACTTACTAGTCCATTTCTGTCCATATACTCGATAGTTGTGGATTTGAGTTCCCCCGCAAAAAAACCATACACCATAAAATGAAAATAATACAAAGAAAAAAATAGTTTTATACGGTTAGATACTTGGTCCATTGACATACAAGTTACTCTTACAGAGAAAAGGCAATACAATTACTCACAGATTGACTACCTCTAAACAATATGATAATTACATATTAGAAAAAGTGATAGCAGCATAAAACTTTACATCTTGCTCTAACCTTAAACAAGTTGTTAATGAACCCAAAGTCGAACTCTATTCAAAATACTAACAAGGGTCAATCACTCAATCATGATTCCCCTTTTTTCTAGCTTCCTATAGCGCTAAAACAAACCATACACACATACGAGGAAAACTTGGATACTGTTTCAGTTCTTTAACTTTGGAACTTTTAATGTGGAATTAAACAGAATTGTTGTATCAGGTGCTTTTCTCTTTGAACTTCTTCTTTCCTGCAGATGTATTAAAATTGCATTTAGAACATATGTTTTTCATATTTTGAAGTCAAAACGGGTAACGGGTCAAAACATGCTCGGTTTGGAACCAAATATCATTTTAAATGTCAAACGGGTCCATTCAGATGGGTTGACCAAAACACTTTTTGTCCAAAAATTTACCCCTTTGACCATTTTCTTCCATTCCAACTTTCTTTCTTTTACCCATTTGACTTTTTGAAAGTAAGACAAAAATGAAAAAAGATAAGGATATGGGATATTTTGATTACCTTCTCGGTGATAGTTACGTCACTCGAATTGTTTTTTGATGATGTCACCATGCAACGTTGTAGCACAGGTGTTATAGAACGATTTCCACCCCCTCTTAAAACCTCCAATTCTTTATTTAATCGAGAAATTTCTTCATTTTTTTTCCTCGAGTCAGATTCTAACACACTTAAATCCTCTCGTAAGGCTGAAATAGTTTTGTCCTTGTCAATGTTTGAGAATTCTGATTTTTCCAAAGCAGACATCAGATTCGCTACTTTATCATTAGCAGCTCCAACTTCCTGTTTGTTTTTTCTAATGACTGATTGCAATTCATTATCTTTCTTATTAAATTGGTTCCATGCAAAATCACGCTCTGCTTTCAATGCTGACTCTTTAAACTCCTTTTTGTTGCTTCGGGTTACACGCTGCTAATAAAATTCAAAGATCAGTGAACTTTTTAGTAATGCATCCTAATACGATCCAATCGGCCGATTTATGAGTGTCAAAATTGTGACCTAAAACAAGAATAAACTTACTTTTGGCTCAGCCAAAGCTTCAGTGAGCTCGTCAAAAAGAGTTTTCAGATCAGCTCGTTCATCATCTACATCTTCTGCAATATATATGTAGAGTTAAATCAGACAGATAATTGAGTACCAAAAACACAAAAGGGGATGTACTGGAATGGTATCCAAAAAAAAATTAAGTGTTAGAAGTGTCTCATCCCTCACCAAAATAAATAAATAAATAAAAAATAAAAAAAAAAAATAAAAAAAATCACCAACCTAACCCCAACATCTGGATCGCCAAAATGGGTAGGATCATAATGGTTACTTTCACCCAAAATACCTTGTTCCACAAAACTAGTGTATTACTACCCTAATTACCTATATAAAACAATTTAGAAGGTTTTACCATTAACAAAAACGCTTTGGGCAAGTTTCAACCTGTGTCAACCTATTCCTTTTAAGCTAATACTTTTATCCTACCCGTTTGACAGTTTAGATATACATACTAAACTGTTCAAGAACAGATTCTTTTCGTACTGTCAAAACTGGGTCGGGACAGAATGGATAGTTGCAAAACACCTATTTTCCTAAAAGTTCTAAAAGAAGTATATAGCATGTGTATCGTATATTAGCACCATAACCTATTACTTGATTCAAAGGTTGTATGCATAACAACAACCCGTTCAACCATGTTTCACAGGTTTCCTTTCAAGCTGATAATTTAATTTACCCATTTAATGCCTAAGAATACTTAAAATACGTAACTGGTTGAAAATACGATGTAAAATAACACAATATGTCAAACAATATATCCATATCGAATGCATCAGTGAACTGTACAAGTAAATAACGACTAACCGAATTTTCGTTTGTTTATTTTTGCTTCCTTATGCTTCATAGAAATAATCATATTCGCCTTTGCAGTATCAACAAACCGAACCATATCTTTTACCTTCATGTCTCTTTTCATCTAAAGAAACAATAAAAAACCATAATCAATAAAAAAAAAAAACCCGAAAAACATAAAAACACCAATAAACGAAACCATCCTCACCTGAGAAATATGATCTTGCAACAAATTAACATCAAAAGCCCACCGCTCATGCAGCGACTTTATTATTTTCTCAAGCGACTTCCGTTCTTTAACAAACGACTCGATCTGCCGCTGTTGCTTTTGTATCATATCAAAAAGGCCTTTAAAGATGTTTTTCCATGATTCTCGATCTTTAGCCTTTTCAACTGATGATGAAACTCTGCGTTTTCCCATACTGCACACCAAGTGTTCGATAAAATGCCGCAAAGAAAGAAACGGGGGTTTCGGGTTCGTATTCACTCGTTAGATAAAATTAAGCAATTCTGTTAATGGGTTTTGAAGATTAAGTGATTTGGAGTAATGGGTATCTTTCAGATTTGAATATGATTGCAGATTGAGGAAGAATTTTGAGAATTAGGGTTTGGTTTTCGATTTGGGGAAGATGATGAGTGTGTGAATAATTTGAAAAATTGATCTAACGGTCGAAAAAATTGTGGTATTTATATGCCCATTGAGAATAAAAATATTAACGTTACGCTCCGGTTTTCTTTATCCGACTTGAGTTTATTAAATGGGTCGGGTTTTTTGTTTTCACTGTTGAATGACAATGAGATTTAGGGCCGGTTTGGTTTGTTGCTAGGAATCACAATGAGTATCGGACTTGGTATGAGGTAGAATCACACTGGATATGAAAAAGTGTATCATTACGATACATATGAAAAAGTGTATCATTACGATTGTTTATGTTTGGTTGATAAAATATGGTATGAAAAAGTGTATAAATATTTGAATTTTGTAGTGGAAAAGAAAGGGGTCCGCGGGAATGGATTGCATAGAACCAAATTGGTGTGTAATTAATCTATTACTATGATATACCCGTTTCATTACGGGGCTCAAAAAATAAACACATTTAATCACTTTTATAGTAATAGTCTCATTTCTATAGTGGGATACCAAACGCAACCTTATTTTTCCATAATCAATTGATATGTATGGGTGATACTGATATCTAATAAGTGATCAAGTAATTTATTAGGATGCTTATATCGATCAAAATATTTGTCTTTAAGTGTTGCTTAGGTTAATAGACAATCGTTTTCTAAAGGTTTCCTATTTCGATCGTAATGTATGTAGTATGCAAAATATATAGTTAAAAATATTTTTGCGTACATACAGGCACAAAATATTTTAGGGGTGAACATGGTTTAGTTTGGCTCGGTTTTAGATTAAAACCACAAAATCGAATAAAAAATTTTCAGTTTTTGCTTTCTAGAAACCGTTCGGTTTGGTTTTCTTCTAGGTTGGATTTTCGGTTTTTGGTTTGTTTTTCCGGTTTCGGTTTCTAATAAATTATCGACGGTCTTTCCAAAATCGAATTTGCAATGCGTCATAAATTAACAATTTCAAGTTCCAAGAATATAAAAACACACAATAATGACAATATAAAACTAAAAGTCATAAAACAAATACTAGAAAAATATTGTTTTATGAGTCATAAACAGACTCAATAATAACGGAAAAAAAACTATTAAACACCAAAAATTATAGAAATTCTTTTTATACGTTATTAAAACATCTTTAAAAGCAATCTAAACAAGAGTGTTTTAAGAGTGCATTTATTCTTTCGGTTTGATTTTACAGTTTGATGTTTATGTTAAAACCAAACCGAACAGCAACTTGGGTTCTAAAAAATAAGAAAACCGAACAACTAGTTTTTCACCTGGCTTTTTCTTTGGTTTCTCTGTTATTATTGGTTTATGGTTAGGTTTCTCGGTTTTTTGCACACCCCTAATATATGTGACTTTTTATATATATATATATATATATATATATATATATATATATATATATATATATATATATATATATATATATATATATATATATATATATATATATATATATATATATATATTAATTTTAACGTAACTTTGGGTATAAAGCAACGTAGTTTTTTAAACGAGCTCAAAGCCTGAGCTCGAGCTTAAGTTGGGCTCATTCAATAATCAAGCTCGAGCACGAGCTTTTTATACTAAGATCGACTAGGAACGTGAGCCTAAACGAACTCAAAATAAATAAACGAGCTCAAGACTCGTGTATTTAGCAAGCCGGGTTTATTTCGAGTTTTATTTGTAATTTTTTATTAACTTGTTACAAAATTGAGTTGAGCCCGAGTCGAGCTACAACTTGTAAAATTTGTCATGAAGTGAGCTCGAGCTAAAAATGTAATGTTCGAAACGAGCTTGACCTTGAACTAAGTTCTATAATTATATACGAGCTGAACCTCGAGCTATGACAACCTTGATTTTTAGCTCGGCTCGTTTCCAACCCTAAACAAACATGTAAAATGTTTTCTTATAAGTAATTGTACACTCTTTTAAATCTAAAAATAATTGTAACTATATTCTCCTAGTCTAGAAACACCAAAACCGGATCAGTAACAATAAGGGAATCTAGCAAACGATAATTCTGAAAAACATAGTGGCCACGAGTAACCAAGTTATCGTGTCTCGAACTTCTAGCAATCAAAATACTCATGTGATACGAATTCATAACACTACAATAGCGCATATTTTGTTAATAGACTAATATGATAAATAGCTGCAACCGTCTTCAACATTTATAGTTTTTCTTACTTAAATGCATTCGCTCCATCGATTTAATTTTGGTTCCGTCACCGTTGGATGCTACTTATAACGAGGAAGACTCTTTGATTGATTTTTAAGATAGATAACCTTTTTCTACGTTTAAAGTTCGTTCTTACTACTTGAACGCATAAGTAATGATTAAGTATTAATAACATAGCATCACATTCTTACTAAAAAATAACATGTTCGATATCATCATATACTATTTTGATATGTTCTTAAACACAACCGTATGAGTTTCTTTATATTTCTGACAAATTTTTCACACGCTTAAATTTCAAGTATATATAAATTAACTTTTATTAAGGGTGGCAATACACGATACTGACACGAAGTTAAACAGGTTTGGGTTGAGGATAAACAGGTTGAGTTAAAAACAGGTCAACCCGTCTAATCTGTTTAATAAATGGGTCGTGTTTGGGTTGAGTAAATATTAAATAAGTCAACCTGTGAACCCGTTTAAGAATAAGACTCTAAAAATAAAATGTATAACATGTCATTTTATGTTGGACGTGGATTAAATGTATTTTGTTATGTACTTAATATGATTGAATTACGATTATACCTCATATATTATAGAATTGACGCTTATAACTAAGAAAATTGCCGTATAGTTATTTGTCTGTTATTATTATCATATTTTAAATCCGTATATCATTTTGACATTTAAGCTAGTTAAATCAACAAACCACTAACCTTATTCACTACTTGACCTATTTATTTAAATAGGTTAAACGGGCTAAAAATGGGTTACACGTGTTATGTAGGTGCGGGTTAGGGTTGATTTTCTTGACACGATTAATAAATGGGTCGTGTTTGGGTAGAGGTTATACTAACCCGCCAACACGCGAACCCGAATAGGTCAACACGAACACGACTCGATTGCCACCACTAACTTTTATACAGTTTAATTTGTAAAAAAGTTAAAAAACAAACCCGACTCGACCGACTAAGACCGGACCGGACCGACTTGGTCCAAAAGTCCGGACTGAAATGTTCGGTCTAGGTTCGGGTTGGTCCGGTCTGTCGGTCAGTCTGGTCCAATAAGGCATAATAGTCAGTTATTTACAAGACCGAACGCGACCGGATCGGACCAGACCGAAAACCGAAATAAGAAAAAGGGTATAGACCGAGGACCAGACCGAAATATGTTCAGTACGGTCCGGTTCAATCTAGTTTTTGGTTTGATCCGGTCTACTGTTTATATTGCTCTCCCCTAATTTTGCATACTTTGCAATAAGTATTGGCATGTTTTTGGTTCTACATTTTCGTGGGTCCAGCTTTTGTGAGATTGTTGGGTTGATACTTGATACATATTTTCATGTGGGGTATTGGTGGTCTTTTGGTTTGCATCATCTAGTGTGATTGTTGTTTTGTTTAGTTAAATCTTTGGCTTTGTTCTTAGTCCGTGATACAAGTCTAGTCCTTGATACAAGTCTATTTGTATTTTATGTATTTTTATCTTTTTGGGTTCCTATATTAACCATCTTGGTTATATAGTGGATGACTTTGTATATTCTTGGTTTTGTTGGTTGAAATATATTGCCTTTAAAAAAAAAATATATTATGTATTGAAGTAAATTGTTCCTTTTGCAAAACTTTGTAGTAACTATTTTCGACATTATCTGGATATCTAAAGTAAATAAGAACATATTAATGATTTGTTGCTTTAAAGAGCAACTATCGTGGTATGAACATATTAATGATTTCTAGTAATTTATTGTGGCAACCGTGCCCTCCCAATAGTTAAATATGGTTAGGTATTTTGGTGCTAACTATTGATAAGTTGATCTCTCATCCATGTTAACACTTAGAGACTCAAAATTTTAGAATACAAAAGCATGCAAAACGCTTTTAGTTTTTAAATGTGTGTAGTCCACTATTCTCCAAGTAACATATATATGATGAAAGCAGTCTTCAAATTATTTAAGAGGTAAATATCAGTTTATGAGTTATTGCGACATGACTCTAACGAAAATGGGTTTTTATTATACTTATTCGAAAAAGTGTGTTTTTTCTTTCAAAATTATTCAAAAGGGCCAGTTATAGCCGGCCTAGTTTTTTTTTTTAATCAGCGATCAAATTAAAAACTCACTAACAACACACTAGTGATTGAAAAGAAAAATTTATAATGTGATTGTACAAGCAATTTTAAGAACTGAGATCCATTCCAACCCAACTAGGATGTAATATCATATTCCTAGTATTCAACATGTGCTGGTATTAAATCATCGTTTTTATACATTCAAATAATTTAGTCGAACAAAAGTCATTTTGTTCGTGCAAAAGTAGAATAGTCATGTCATAGTCGACTTGAGCAATGTGAGTCGCTCAACATCAATTGGTCGGATCAAAATTGAATAAAACCATTTTTCAAAATTATATCAGTGAGTTTCAAACTGAAAAACTGAATCCAGAATTGGTTTCTTCTTTCAATTATCTTGTATTATGTTGGTCTTTTTAATAAAAGATATGAGTGTGATGTGAGTGCATTTTTATAGTATGTTGTTCTTTTTTAATAGTAAAAGGTATGAGTGTGATGGGAGTGCACTTTTATAATATGTTGGTCTTTTATTTTCATGATTCATGTGGCATTTTTATAGTGCATATGATTCTTGAATTTGAATAAATGACTTAAAGTTCTTATGTTCAAATCTATCTACGTACCTATCTTATCTTCTAATGCATGCATACTCCTTTTACACTATTTATTGAAAAATATAAGTTAACCAAGAGTATTCATATAAAAAGAATTATAATTTATTTTTGAATTTTTGAAGTTATAAATCATTTTTTATTCAAAAAATATTTTAAACAATCAAGTATAATTTCTATACTTGTGCAACATAGAAGGTATCAAAAACTTCAAATGTCAGCACAGGTACAAAAATTAGAGGTAAGAAAAGTAAAAAAAAAAAAAAAAAAAAAAAAAAAAAAAAAAAAAAAAAAAAAAAAAAAAAAAAAAAAAAAAAAAAAAAAAAAAATGTGAAAGAAGACATATTAACATAAGACTTATTACTAATAAAAAATTCTTTCCTCATTTGGCCGAAGATATCCCGAGAGATATATATATTTTATCATTTTCTGCATCTGAACAACGCCACTTTTCAGTAGCGACAGGGAATCTCTTCTTGTTTATTATTGGGATAACACAAATAGGATCATACACTTATTTTAAGTTGACTATTTGGACCTTTTACTACATGCAAGAATGATTTACTACTTAATATAATGCACAATTATCATATAGTTTAGTGATGATAAAGCACACGACTTTCATGAGTGGTCTCGAGGGAGAGTTGAAAACTGTCAATACCTTAATTAAACCGCGCACAAAAAAGTCAAAAACTTGTATTTACCGGATAATCAAAACATAAAAAACCATCAAGATTTCACAAGCATCTAAGTCTTCTTGTATATAAGCTAACAAACATTCTAAATTGACCCAATTTTTTGCCAAAATATATCCATTTTATGCTTTGAGACAAAATTAGCGACTAAGAAACATACTTAAATATCTTAAAGATTGAAGTGATTAACAAAATATAATGTTTAACTAATTATTTTGAAAGATGTTATGTGATGTACAATGCCTGGTTAAAAAAAATGTACCATGTTTTTGTTTTTTTGGAAGTTAGTGTTGCTTTCTTTATGGTTCTCTATTCATAGTATTTTTTATTATTATATGAATGTCAATGCAGGTGCACAGGGAATTTCATTGGATCAGAAGCTGAGCATGTTGATGAGATTCTTTATAGAGTAAATTACCTAAATGAACATTTTATCCAACTAGTTATTGAAAATGAACATCGCCTATGAAATTATCCAAAATGAACATTTCACTTTTTATCCGTTAGATGTATTCCTAGATTAGTTTTTAACCGTTAGATGTAAAACGAATACTAGGCGAGATGCAGGGCGAGGCGTATGTTAGGGCGAGATGTAGGCGAGTTGTAGGCGAGGGAATTCAATTGTGTTACAAGAGTGGCTCTAGGCGAGGCACTAGGCGAGACCTGAGTGAGTTGATAGCGAGGGTTATTGGGTCTGGGGTAGGATTTACGCGAGTGTTTTATGCAAAATCCTAAGCGAGGGTCTGGGCAAGGATTGGGCGAGGATCTATGCGAGGGTCTGGGCGAGGATGTGAGCAGGCGAGGTGTGAGAGTGTTTTAGGCGAGGTCTGGGCGAGGAGGTGAGCGAGGTTATAGGCGAGGTTAAAGAGAGTGTGAGAGGCGAGGTTAAAGAGAGCTAGGCAAGGAGCTAGGCGAGGTCATAAGCGAGGTTAAAGGCGAGGTTAAATAGAGCTAGGCAAGGAGCTAGGCGAGGTCATAGGCGAGGTTATAGGCGAGGTTAAAAAGAGCTAGGCGAGGTTAAAGAGAGCTACGCGAGGTTTTCCATTAATCCTAAATCCTAGCATCTAGGCGAGGTTGAAGAAGCTAGGCGAGGTCATAGGCGAGGTTAAAGAGAGCTAGGCGAGGTTATAGGCGAGGTTATAGGCGAGGTTAAAGAGCTAGGCGAGGTTAAAGTTTAAATTAATCCTAAATCCTAGCATTAAGGTTCTACGCGAGGTTGAAAAAGCTAGGCGAGGAGCTACGCGACAGTTGAAGAAGCTTCATCCTAGTTATCCTAGCCTAAATAGTATTATTATTTAACGCCTGAATAGATTATATTGAAAATCCCATTAAAAAAAGCTTAGGGATTGTTTGGGAAGTTCTAAATGCAATTAGACGTCTTTATTCGGAGCAAAACCAAACACCCCTAGGCGAGGATAGGCGAGGATGTGAGCGAGAATAGAGATCTATGACATGTTAGTTAGACATCTTTATTCTGGTTATAAATATGGTGAAGATGGTGATGAAGACTTGAGTGAAGCACTTCAAAACTCATAATATGGTTGTTCGTGGATGGAGATCTGAAGGTCAATACGACTTCACTGAAGCAATATATGGTGAAGATGGTGATGAAGATGAACTACTTTTTTCTATTAGACTATATCATTATGGTACTTTCTCTACTAAATTCGGTTGTATCACCTTTGATGAGGGTGTTTATGCTTATGTTGATTTTCTAAATATGAACACATTTTGCATGGATGAATTGCATCAACTTGTAAGGGAGTTAGGTTATGATGAGAAAACACCAAAATATTTTTATTTTCAAAAACCAAATAACAGTTTGGACGATGGTCTGCTACCTTTGGTCAGTGATACTGATATTCGGTGTGACATGTTCCCATGTATAACACTTGAAGAGAAACTAATTAATGTTTACGTTACAAGATACCAATTCACTCCTACAGAGATCAAGCCAAAGAAGAGAAAGGTGAAAGTTCAGAAAGAACAAGGTGAAAGCTCTAAGAATGTTAGGAATATGTAGTTATTTTCAATGTAATCTTATGTTATTTTAATATACTCTATGAAAATTAAGAATGTACAAGTTATTATATTATTTGCATTCTGTTTTTTCATGTTGTTGTTTGTCATTAAAGGCCGCTTGTTTTTTTAATAAACATACATAACACTCAAAACAATTGTTGTTTCAATTAACCTTACATAACACTGAAAACAATTACAATTATTTTTAGTTAACATGTAACTAACATTCTTCAATCACTTAAAATAAAGGTTATCCCCATCCATATGCCGATCTTTGTGATGATGTAGGTTTTTTACATCTATCTTTCGAATGTCCAATTTTTGTGCATCGAGTACAATATGGTTCTCTTCGAATCTCTCCTTTAGATGGGATACGGTCTTTATTTTTAGGTCTCCCTGCTGACCGTTTACCTAGGACAGGAGGTAAAACAGGTGCGACATAAGCTGGAGTCTCCCATGCTTCAATATCACCGACTGGATTAATTGATTCTTCATATGTTGCTCTATATGTAGATTTCTTGAACCATTTTTCTACAAAAATACCCAAATCAGTTTTATTGATGAATCTTGAAACAGCTATTACGTGATTGCAAGGCAGTCCTGAAAGTTGCCATTTTCTGCAACTGCAAATCCGGTTATTTAGATCAACAACATGGCTTGCAAATTTATCATCCACTTGATATCTGTGAGCATTGATACCGAAGACATTTAAAGAATAACTTTTTTTTATCCTAAATGCCACTTTAGCTTCCGCCCAAGGTGTAAGGTCATTTTCACCAGCATCTACATAAGCATCTACATATTTAAAAATAAATACTATTCAGTTAAGTGTTTTATATAAAAACATATTGATAATACCACTTTTTGAAATGATAGTAAAAAAATATACCTCCTGCATCCCTTCTTTCGTAATACCACCTTTGAAGAAGATCTCTAAAGAATTCCATGAGCATTGTTACTGGAAGTTTACGAGCTTTTCGAGTTAATGAATTAACAGACTCTACACTATTAGATGTCAGGTAATTATAACGATTTGCAACACAATGAGCCCGAGACCATTTTGAATATTGTGCATCTTTAAGTTTCTTATATGCCCTAGGTTTAGCAACTTGTATCATGGCCAAATAACTGTCGAACTCAGGGATCGTGTAAGCCTTGCACATCTTCCAAAATATAGTTTTGAATCTTTCAACTTTTATGCCAGCGTTCATCATTAAATGACGACAACAATAACCATGAAAAGCTTTTGGGTAAACCTTTTTAACAGCATGAATGATCCCTGGGTGTCGATCGGATATGATCGTCAAGTTTGGTTCTTCACCGATGCAAACCTTCAATTGTTCAAGGAACCATGTCCACCCGGGGCCGTCCTCACCTTGGCAAATACCATAAGCGATAGGTAATGTCTGGTTGTTACCATCCATACCTACAGCTAGAAGATTGACTCCGTTGTAGAAGTCACTTTTTAAGTGAGCACCGTCAATTATGATCATCGGTCTTAAATCATTCCTAAAAGTACGTATCTATGACAACAAGAAAAATATGACTTTAATAAGCTAAAACTACATAAGAATTAAATGATTCATAAAAGTACGTGACAACATGAACTAATAACTTACCACAACACCGATGGAAATAAACAGCATTTCAAATCTTCCTTCTTTGTCAACTTTTATATTTGTCACAGTGCGAGGGTTTTTCTTCTTCAAATTGTGATAGTAATAAGGCAATTTCTCAAAAGATTCAAATGGGCTACCCCTAAGCATCTCTAAACCCTTATGCAAACCCCTATATACTTGTTGATAGGAAATATTGACTCCAAAACGTACAGCCATATCCTTTATTATATCTTTGGGTTTATATTCCCGATTGGGATCCTCTAATTGCTCTTTAACAAGGTAACCTATCAATGATTTGTTAGCATTTCTGTGATGCTTACGGGTTATGGTTTTTGGACAAGTGTGGTTGTCATCAAATTTTTTGGTAACAAACATTGAACTACCCTTATAAGTTCCACAATGTATTTTTCATAAACATTTTTCCACTACACAACAGACATTAAATGTTTTAGGATTTGTTCTTTTAACTTTATATTCATAACCATCCAAAAAACATTTTTCACTGATTTTCAATACACATTCGTCTTTTGATTTAAACCAACACCCTAAAAAAACAAGTTTTGAAGAATCGTTATTTTTTGGGTCTCTTGGTTTGGATTCAAAATTTGGCGTTGCTAAAAAATCTCCTGGCATGTGCTTAAAAGTACCTATTTGCCACTCACTAAAACATTTGTGTTTCTTCTCACATTGAACTTCACGAACATCCTCTTCCTCCTCATCATCATCAATATTAATGTCTGGATTGTATCCAATTTCAGCTCCATGGTCTTCATCATCTTCGTTGTCGTCTTCTACAACCGTATCACCTTCATATCTAAAATGGCTTTCATGGTGTGGAGTGTCATATCGTTGATTTTGGGGGTTGTAATTTTGGTATTGAGTGTCACACTGTTGAGTGTCATACTGTTGGGGGTTGTAATTTTGGTATTGAGGCTCATGATGTTGATTTTCAGAATATGGGATATATTCATTATATTTAATATTCTGAGAATATTGAATATTTTGAATATATTGTATATTATGAAAATTTTGAAAATTTGAATGTTGATGAAGATTTTGTGAAAACTGAAAATCTTGAGAAGGTTGAATGTTTTGAGAAGATGAAAAATCATTACAAGGTTGATTATAGGTTTGAGATTGAAATGTTTGGGAAGATTGACCAGTTTGACTATGACTATGATAAGGATCAAAATATGGTGTTTGGAAAAACTGATTAACATTCAATATCATTTGATCTTTATTTGTAGTTAAAATAAAATTTATGAAATACCTCAACTCTTCATCATCGTTGATATCGTAAACTTGGTCACCAGAAGGAAGACGGTATGATAAACGTATAACCCCGCTAGTATCTAGACCAAATTTATTAATGACGTATTGCCTAAAACTACTATAATTGATTTTTTTTTTATAAAAGAACGTTAGAGTAACGATCACCATTAACAATGCACAATCTAAATTTTCCTTTTGTTAAACTCGCATCCATTTTGTGAATAATATGGAAAATGTGTAAAGATGTGAATGATGTTAACTTTGTGGACATGTCTTGTGACAACCCGCAAAATTTCTCCCTGGTTCTATTTGGAGAAAAGATCGTTTATTTTGGTTCGGATGATTTTTGGAGAAACTGGACGTATTCATATTCGTTTTTAACGGAAATATTTGAAATGTGGCCCGCTCGCACCTAACCCTCCGCCTTCACGAAAGGTGGTAAACTAGTATGAGTATGAGTACGATTGTATGGAATTGTGAAAGTATGGAATGTATGTCTACGCCTCCCTAGTCACACATAGCACTAAAACTTTTCAGGTCCCAAACTGTTTTTGTAACTTAAACTCTATGAACTCACCAGCGTAAGCTGACCTTTAGCGTGTATTCTCAGGTTTAAGGTGTTAGCTCACTATTTGAAGGCGCTTGGCAAGGGCATGGTCATAGGCGACTCTGATGAACATTTGGGACTACTTCTGTTATTTTATGGGCCTATTTCCGCACTATTTTTATATCATGTAAACCTTATGTCTTACATGACAACTGTTATTTTATATTAATGAAATAAAAACCATTCTTTGTGCCTTGTGTTGTGATACCAATTTAGTAGCACCCCATTGCATGTATGCTTCCGCTAGACCCGAATTTTGGGGGTGTTACATGTCTAGCGTCTTAAATAATTTGAATAATGTCTTAATTTTGAAGTTGAAGTGGACATGTCGAGTGTCTTAAATTTCCCAGTAAAGAAATATTCAATGCATAAAAAATAGTGAATATTCATTATAGGGAGGATGTGTAAAAGAGATAACACATTACATTTTTATGAAATCTGTATGTTTTACATTGAATACTGAATGACTCTCTAAAATTTAAAACATGGTTCTGCAAAATTTAAGACATGTAATAAAGATATAAAATTATGTAAATTCTGATGTCTTGGAAAAACGAGTCATGACATTTTTTTTCAATTTTGGTGTATAGAATTCATTGCTACAAAAATAGTGAATAGTTATTATATAGAAGATAGACGTATCAAATTTAAGATTCCTTATACATTGAATTTTATGATATCCTTATACATTGAATGATTCTCAAACATTTAAGACATGATTCATTAAAAATGACGTATCAAATTCAATTTTATGATATCCTTATACATTGAATGATTCTCTAACATTTAAGACATGATTCATCAAAATTTACAACATGTTCAACTGTATCAAATTTAAGATGTTAAAAATAGTGAATATTGATGGCTTGGGATAAGGGACTTGAAATTTTTATCAAATTTGGTGTATCAAATTTATTGTTAAAATGTATATTCATTTATGTAGACTATTTAAATATTTACATCATTTATGTGAAAAATGATGTCTTGGAATGATGTTGCATAACATTTTTATCAAATTTAGTGTAAGTTTATAAATGTGGCCTCTTATTAATTCAAGTACTTTAACTTTTTCTTACATCACAGTATAACTTCGACATGCATTTCGGAACATTTAATGTTGGGCGAAGGAATTAAAGGTATAAACCACAAAGTGACAATAAATGCACGACAATTTATGATCTAGAAATAATGCATTTGCTTGAAAAATAAGATTGATTGTGAACTAGAAATAATGGATTTGTCTAAAATTACTAAAACTACTAAATTCCTATTAAACATGTCCGAAATTAGATAAATATTACATAACCAAAGAAATAAATTAGAGTAACTAGATAAATATTACATAACCAAAGAAAGAAATTATAGTACTTCATTATGGAATAGGGAATGGCACCAAAGAAATTGGAGTTTCTTCATCATCCATAAGAGAAGGGTCAAAAGGAGCTACAGTATCAAATAACTCCTCCAACATGGTTTCACGTGCTCTACGTCCAAGCTCAATAGTGTCAGCAACCAAGTTAATTGTAGAACCACGTAATAGAGTCTTCATAAACATCAACATTAGTGGTCCACAATCTCCAAAACACCCAGACTGTTGAGGGATATTAGGAGGATGATGGAAAGTAATCTTATAGCCACTATCATCAAAATTATTNTCTTCATAAACATCAACATTAGTGGTCCACAATCTCCAAAACACCCAGACTGTTGTGGGACATTAGGAGGATGATGGAAAGTAATCTTATAGCCACTATCATCAAAATTATTAGCCTTAAACCATCCTATGCAACCCAAGAGAAGAGGAATCCTTATTGCAATCATTTCTTTTAAATGTGTAAAGTACACATTTCCAGGAATATTGATATTCTCTAAGGTATCATAAAAAGAAACCCTTCCAGATGGGATGTTTAATACCGAGAGATACCAATGACCATGCGTGGAATCATGAATGGGCATGTAAACCTAAAGTGAAAAAATTATAACTAGTTAGTATACAAATGTATATAAAGAAAAAAGATGTAAATATTAAAGTGAATAAAAATACATACATCTTCACAATCATTCCAATGTTTAGGATACCACGTTCCATTCGCATATGATAAAACCTTATTATCACCTCTAATCAAATATATCATAAAAAAGGAATTGCATGCCGCCCATTTACTTTCATGTCCAAACTTGTGGAAGCAATATCTTACGTATGCCTCAACATGCTATAAAAAAAATGACAAAGATATACAAATAAATAACAAACAACTTGTACATTTATATATATACACATTTTAGGAAATAGACATACCGTATCGTCGAGATAACCATTACCATTCGGGTGATTGAGACATAATATGCTATCCCAAAAACCTCTATAAACCCTAAAATTCTTAAGGTACGGGAAAGAACCAGAATCAGAATTACTTGATTTATAATACTCTAGAAAACGAGAAGTAACAAGAGGTCTTTGTTGATTCAACCCAACAACTACGTGAGATGGTAAAGGATAAACATTGAGGAGGTGTGGGGCTATAGGCACTGGTTCTTGTTTTTTTTTTCTTACTTTGCGGGGTTTAGGAATGTGAGTAGTAGGAGGTTGTTGGGTAAAAGGATCTTGTAGATTTGATGGCTTCTTCTTAACACGTACTTCTTTTTCTTTTTGTACATCTACATTAACCTTGTAATAAAAAGAAAATAACATGGAAGTTAAAAAAAATAGCGCATAATATTAGCAAAATAAATAAATAAATAAATATATACAAACCATATCAGCAGAAGATGCAACATTTTGAAAAACAGAATATTGCACAGATGGTGACTGATACGGGTCACAAAAAGTGGTGGATGTCTCATGATTGACATGTGGAGAGGGTGACTGATAAAAAACGTAATCAAAATTAACATATACGAAAAAGATATTATGTAAATAAATAAATAAAGAAAAGCAAAAAAATAAAAAATAAAAAATAAAAAATAAATATATATATATATATATATATATATATATATATATATATATATATATATATATATATATATATATATATATATATATATATATATATATATATATATATATATATATATATATATATATATAGTCTTACTACGTGTGGGGCAAGTGAGCTAAATACACGTAATTGGTCCGAGGGGGTATTCAACCATCCGGCATTCTCAAAATCAACATTCCCTATATCTTGAGACGCATCGATCCTAAAATTGAATTACGATTATACCTCATATATTATAGAATTGACGCTTATAACTAAGAAAATTGCCGTATAGTTATTTGTCTGTTATTATTATCATATTTTAAATCCGTATATCATTTTGACATTTAAGCTAGTTAAATCAACAAACCACTAACCTTATTCACTACTTGACCTATTTATTTAAATAGGTTAAACGGGCTAAAAATGGGTTACACGTGTTATGTAGGTGCGGGTTAGGGTTGATTTTCTTGACACGATTAATAAATGGGTCGTGTTTGGGTAGAGGTTATACTAACCCGCCAACACGCGAACCCGAATAGGTCAACACGAACACGACTCGATTGCCACCACTAACTTTTATACAGTTTAATTTGTAAAAAAGTTAAAAAACAAACCCGACTCGACCGACTAAGACCGGACCGGACCGACTTGGTCCAAAAGTCCGGACTGAAATGTTCGGTCTAGGTTCGGGTTGGTCCGGTCTGTCGGTCAGTCTGGTCCAATAAGGCATAATAGTCAGTTATTTACAAGACCGAACGCGACCGGATCGGACCAGACCGAAAACCGAAATAAGAAAAAGGGTATAGACCGAGGACCAGACCGAAATATGTTCAGTACGGTCCGGTTCAATCTAGTTTTTGGTTTGATCCGGTCTACTGTTTATATTGCTCTCCCCTAATTTTGCATACTTTGCAATAAGTATTGGCATGTTTTTGGTTCTACATTTTCGTGGGTCCAGCTTTTGTGAGATTGTTGGGTTGATACTTGATACATATTTTCATGTGGGGTATTGGTGGTCTTTTGGTTTGCATCATCTAGTGTGATTGTTGTTTTGTTTAGTTAAATCTTTGGCTTTGTTCTTAGTCCGTGATACAAGTCTAGTCCTTGATACAAGTCTATTTGTATTTTATGTATTTTTATCTTTTTGGGTTCCTATATTAACCATCTTGGTTATATAGTGGATGACTTTGTATATTCTTGGTTTTGTTGGTTGAAATATATTGCCTTTAAAAAAAAAATATATTATGTATTGAAGTAAATTGTTCCTTTTGCAAAACTTTGTAGTAACTATTTTCGACATTATCTGGATATCTAAAGTAAATAAGAACATATTAATGATTTGTTGCTTTAAAGAGCAACTATCGTGGTATGAACATATTAATGATTTCTAGTAATTTATTGTGGCAACCGTGCCCTCCCAATAGTTAAATATGGTTAGGTATTTTGGTGCTAACTATTGATAAGTTGATCTCTCATCCATGTTAACACTTAGAGACTCAAAATTTTAGAATACAAAAGCATGCAAAACGCTTTTAGTTTTTAAATGTGTGTAGTCCACTATTCTCCAAGTAACATATATATGATGAAAGCAGTCTTCAAATTATTTAAGAGGTAAATATCAGTTTATGAGTTATTGCGACATGACTCTAACGAAAATGGGTTTTTATTATACTTATTCGAAAAAGTGTGTTTTTTCTTTCAAAATTATTCAAAAGGGCCAGTTATAGCCGGCCTAGTTTTTTTTTAATCAGCGATCAAATTAAAAACTCACTAACAACACACTAGTGATTGAAAAGAAAAATTTATAATGTGATTGTACAAGCAATTTTAAGAACTGAGATCCATTCCAACCCAACTAGGATGTAATATCATATTCCTAGTATTCAACATGTGCTGGTATTAAATCATCGTTTTTATACATTCAAATAATTTAGTCGAACAAAAGTCATGTTGTTCGTGCAAAAGTAGAATAGTCATGTCGCAACGTGAGTCGCTCAACATCAATTGGTCGATCAAAATTGAATAAAACCATTTTTCAAATTATATCAGTGAGTTTCAAACTGAAAAAACTGAATTCCAGAATTGGTTTTTTCTTCTTTCAATTATCTTGTATTATGTTGGTCTGTTTTAATAAAAGATATGAGTGTGATGTGAGTGCATTTTTATAGTATGTTGTTCTTTTTTAATAGTAAAAGGTATGAGTGTGATGTGAGTGCACTTTTATAATATGTTGGTCTTTTATTTTCATGATTCATGTGGCATTTTTATAGTGCATATGATTCTTGAATTTGAATAAATGACTTAAAGTTCTTATGTTCAAATCTATCTACGTACCTATCTTATCTTCTCATGCATGCATACTCCTTTTACACTATTTATTGAAAAATATAAGTTAACCAAGAGTATTCATATAAAAAGAATTATAAATTATTTTTGGATCGGGCCAAATGAGGAAAGAATTTTTTATTAGTCATAAGTTTTATGTTAATACTGGTCTTTCTTTCACATGCTTTTTTTTTTTTTTTTTTTTTTTTTTTTTTTTTTTTTTTTTTCTTACCTCTCATTTTGTACCTGTGCATGACATTGAAGTTTTTGAGTACCTTCTATGTATGCACAAGTATAGAAATTATACTTGATTTTTTAAATATTTTTTGAATTAAAAATGATTTATAACTTCAAAAT
>LBNU01037547.1:65273-77805 GCA_014162995.1 Artemisia annua
GGTGGCGGTTTCATTTTAGTCAGTGCAACCACTACTTTCATACACCTCACATGTAATGACATTTCTGCTCACTCTCCAGCCATTATCGTATCCCTTGAATACCGTCTTGCCCCAGAACACCGTCTCCCTGCAGCGTATGATGATGGGCTGGATGCAATACTATGGGTACGTGACCAGGCGCTGAGATCAGAAGCTGACGGTTGTGACGAGTGGTTGAGTGAGTTTGCGGACTTTTCTAAAGTTTACTTAATGGGAACTAGTGCTGGAGGAAATTTAACCTACCATGCAGGTTTACGTGCACTTGACGTTGATCTAGATCCGATCAAGATCTTAGGGCTTATAATGGACCAACCTTTCTTTGGTGGCGTCGAGCGTACTGAAGCTGAACTAAGGCTAGTTAATGACTATGTTCTCCCTTTGGCAGCAACGGATCTTATGTGGTCTCTGGCATTGCCTGTAGGCTCTGATAGAGACCACGAGTACTGCAATCCGTTGTTTGAGCTAGATAGATTCTCAAATGATTTTATTAAAAGACTTCCTACGTGTTTGATCAGAGTAAATGGTGAAGACCCGGTTGTCGATAGACAAAAGGATTTTGCTAATAGGTTGGAGGCACGTGGTGTGCCTGTGATACGAAAGTTCTATGAGAAAGGGTGTCACGGTGCTGAGATCTTTGATGCTAAAAAGGCTGAGATGTTATATGAGGATGTTAAGAATTTCATTTGGCTTTGACTGAAAAAGGTATTCGTGACGGTTATAATATACATTAAGCTGTTGGAAAGTTTAGCCATTTAGAAATCGATCAGAAATGTTTTACATCATTTATCTATGTATTGTTTCATTATCATTTACTTATTATTGGGCTTGACTTTGAGATTGCACGATTTAGATATGCAAAGTTTTATTCGCTGAGCGCCCATTGTTAAAAAGATTTGTCCTAGGCTAATTTGGCGATAACTCTGATATTCTAATTGTTGAGATTGTAAATTTGTTGATATCTAGGCTCAAGAATCACATGGTAACTCCAATAATCTAATCTAATTGCTGAGATAAGGTTGTTGATACCAAGGTTCTATCTGGTTGTCATCGGTACCTTTTTTTTTTTTTTTTTGGGCCATCCCTACTGAACGGACCTCTCAGTTGGTCTCTGTTATACAAAATAATCACAGGAGGCTGTAACGGCCTTATTCGATCAAAAGACATCTTGAGCATGCAAGTCATGCCATTAGTGTATATAAAAACCTTATGAACTGATCCCATCCGCTTAATTCATTTTTATATGTCCTTATGGTCGTTTATTGTCTCTTTTTAAATCAGAGGAGTTTTAAATATCAAAGCATCCGTCCAAAAGAAAGGATACCTCTTAATTTGAAATGGTTATTACTATAACAACCATCAAATAAATAATCAGAACTCATTTTCATGCCAACTATGTGTGACCATATATACAGATAATGTTAGTAATAATACATCTTTATTTTTTATAAAAAAAAAATGGCTGCTACACCTAGGGACGGAACCATGACCAAATATGACCGGGTGCACATGTTTTTTGGAATGTAATATAGAACCCATTCGATGGACCGGGTGCATTTAAGATACATTTAGGAAAAATTGATGTTTTTTTTTTCAAAAATTAACACTACATCGAAAAAATCCATAGTGGTCCTGGGCACTCGTGGAAAACCCCTGGTTCCGTCCCTGGCTACACCTGAACCATCCAATTTAGATCCTTATAGGTTCCTGAAAATCACCATGAATTGATAAGATGGATCGCTTACCCGTTCGTACAACTTTCCATCATCACAAGCCACCCCTCAGCTTACCACTGATTCCCAGCTCACTCTCTCAAAAGATATCCCGTTAAACGCCAACAATAATACCTTCCTCCGTCTCTACCACCCTGTATTTCCACCAACCGGACAAGTTCTTATCATCATCCACTTCCATGGTGGCGGTTATATCGATCTCAAGCCCAATACTACTTTCATACACCTTACATGCTCCAATATATCTGCTCTTCAGCTGTTGTCATATCCCTTGAATATCTTCTTGCTCCTGAACACCGTCTTCCCATGGCTTATTGTGTTGGGATGGAGGCAATTAAGTGGTTGTGTGACCAGGCGTCCAAGTCAACGGTTGGATGAGTGGTTGAGTGAGAATGCTAACTTTTCTAAAGTCTATTTGATGGGTTCTAGTGCCGGAGGGAATTTAACCTACCATGCAGGTCTACGTGCACTTGATCTTGATCTTGATCCGATTAAGATCGTAGGGCTTATTATGGACCAACCTTTTTTGGTGGGGTCAAGCATACTGAAGCTGAACTACGACTAGTAAATGACCATATTCTTCCATTGGCATCAACGGATCTCATGTGGTCTTTGGCATTCCCATTAGACTGTTTATCAACAACCCATGCAACCCAACCCCATCTTTTATTAAAATATTATTTTCTCTTCTCTTCACCTAAACAAAATACATACAACCAATCCACACCATTTATCAACAACCCAACCTAAAATAATATAAGTATTAAAAAGAAGAAGGGATTGAGTCGTAGAATAGCAATGTACTTTTCAAAGTGTCCTCTTTTGGTACGTGTATTATTTTTAAGTTATAGAATAGCAATGTACTTTGTTCTGATACGTGTATTTTTTTTAAGTTGTAGAATAGCAATGTACTTTCCATAAGTGTTTTAATTTGGTACGTCATTTCACGTACCAAACTGGAACACTTATGGAAAGTACATTGCTATTCTACAACTTAAAAAAAAGTACACTTACCAAATTGAAACACTTATGAAAGTACATTGATATTCTACAACTTAAAAATAGTACACGTATTGCTATTCTACGACTTAATCCCAAAGAAAAAAGAAAAAGTAAAGAAAAAATAAATAGCCATTAAAATAAAAACATGTGGCAGATTGGGGTTGTGATCTTGAGTTGCCATACGACTTAGGTTGGAAGGAAAGTTTGGATGGGAGTATTAAAAAATTATTAATTTGTATGAATAGTGTACTATTTGGGTTGGCAACCAAATTGATAAACATAGCCTTAGGCTGTCACAGAGATCACGCGTATTGTAATCCGTTGCTGGATCAAAAGAAATCCACTAATGAAAGAATTGAACGACCTCCGAGTTGTTTGATTAGAGTAAATGGTGANCTTTCTCCAGCTGTTGTCATATCCCTTGAATATCTTCTTGCTCCTGAATACCGTCTTCCCATGGCTTATGGTGTTGGGATGGAGGCAATTAAGTGGTTGTGTGACCAGGCGTCCAAAGTCAACGGTTGGATGAGTGGTTGAGTGAGAATGCTAACTTTTCTAAAGTCTATTTGATGGGTTCTAGTGCCGGAGGGAATTTAACCTACCATGCAGGTCTACGTGCACTTGATCTTGATCTTGATCCGATTAAGATCATAGGGCTTATTATGGACCAACCCTTTTTTTGGTGAAGCGTACTGAAGCTGAACTACGACTAGTAAATGACCATATTCTTCCATTGGCAGCAACGGATCTCATGTGGTCTTTGGCATTGCCATTAGACTGTTTATCAACAACCCATGCAACCCAACCCCATCTTTTATTAAAATATTATTTTCTCTTCTCTTCACCTAAAAAAATACATACAACCAATCCACACCATTTATCAACAATCCAACCTAAAATAATATAAGTATTAAAAAGAAGAAGGGATTGAGTCGTAGAATAGCAATGTACTTTTCAAAGTGTCCTCTTTTGGTACGTGTATTATTTTTAAGTTGTAGAATAGCAATGTACTTTGTTCTGGTACGTGTATTTTTTTTAAGTTGTAGAATAGCAATGTACTTTCCATAAGTGTTCCAATTTGGTACATCATTTCACGTACCAAATTGGAACACTTATGGAAAGTACATTGCTATTCTACAACTTAAAAAAAAATACACGTACCAAATTGGAACACTTATGAAAGTACATTGATATTATACAACTTAAAAATAGTACACGTACCAAAACGGGACACTTTGAAAATTACATTGCTATTCTATGACTTAATCCCAAAGAAAAAAGAAAAAGTAAAGAAAAAAATAAATAGCCATTAAAATAAAAACATGTGGCAGATTGGGGTTGTGATCTTGAGTTGCCATACGACTTAGGTTGGAAGGAAAGTTTGGATGGGAGTATTAAAAAATTATTAATTTGTATAAATAGTGTACTATTTGAGTTGGCAACCAAATTGATAAACATAGCCTTAGGCAGTCACAGAGATCATGAGTATTGTAATCCGTTGCTGGATCAAAAGAAATCCACTAATGAACGAATTGAACGACCTCCGAGTTGTTTGATTAGAGTAAATGGTGAGGATCCAATGGTTGATAGACAAAAGGATTTCGCTAATATTTTGGAGGCACTGGGGGTGCTCGTGACAAGAAAGCTTTATGACGAAGGGTGTCATGGTGTAGACATCTTTGATCCCAAAAGGGCACAAATAATGTATGACAATGTTAAAAATTTCATCTGGAGTTAAATATGGAAAAAAGATCTTACCATCAATGATTGTAATATTTGATGAAATATTGCTGCATTTTAAGATTATGTTGGGGAAAATTTCAAAAGAAGAAATATGTTAAATTTTTAAAACTCTTGTTTACCAAGTATTTCAATAGTTGGTAATTAGTACCATGTAGCTGGCTTTGAATTTAAGTGTATGATAATAAACGTTACTGAGTATGTTGATATGGAGTATTTATCCCTGTGTCTAGATTTACGGTTTGAAGACTCAGGAAACTCTCATTAAGCGATCAACGTAGCATGATCATCAAAAGCATGGTTTTGTGAACTCGACAGGTCAATGTACCAGCCGATCCAAGTATCGAAGTAATTGGTTCACCCTTTCAACCATTGCTTTGGTAAAAGCCAGATTACATCATAATTACCAAGTAATTGCAGCATATTCAACACCAAAAGAGTTTTACACTTAAAAACAAAAATTAATTTCTAAATAGTCTATGATTGATTGATTGGTTGACTGATTGATAATAGAGTAATTCATGTATGTTCCATCCATGTAGAAAAATCAGGCCTTTAGATAGTGATTGCATAATTATTGTATGCAAATGCTGTTGACAAAAATGGAATTTGTCAAGTATATCTGCCTTCCCTGGTTGGATTTCTATAAGTCCAAATGCTCTATTTCTATTATGCTACAGATTCTATGTATTCTATGTATTTATGTATTATTTAGCAAGACTTATAATTCGACCAATAAGGTTGAATTCCTAAGATTGATGACATGTCATAGATGGCAGTTATTATGGTTATTATGGTTGGAAATTCGACCATGGCAGTTAAACCATGAATGGGTGTGACTTTTGCCTTTTAAGGAACCATTGCATCCATTCATATGGTGACTGTCCATAACCTATATATACTTTGTATGTAAACTGAAATATCAATCTATCTATTTTACAGTTATTTCTTGTTTCAATTTCCCTCCAAATTTCGTTATACCAAACACTACTTTTCTCTGCACACTTACACAAACTCACCCATTTTTCACAGACTTATACAATATGGTCAATACCAATTTCTATATTGAAAACAAGTGGTCTAATCCTAATCACAGATCCGTTGGCACTTTTAATAAGTGGCATCAGAGCCAAAAACCTGGGAGAAACACAACCAACAGGTCTCAAACTGATTTTGTCCACAGACAAATCAAAAGGAATAGTGAGACTGCAATAGGCAATCAAATCAAACAGATATCCAAAGATTGCAAGGAGATGCTAACAAAGAAACTTGAAGAAATCCATGTGCATAACAATAAGTTATCACAGAAGAAGACTAATTTGGAGAGGCATAAGAATTATGTTTTTTTCAAATGCAAACTAAGAGGGCACATAGCAAGAAACTGTCCAAATGATGAAAAACTCATTGAAGATGTAGGCTTAGGCATCTTCACAGACAAAACACAAGCCCAAATCACATATCCAGAATACATTCACATTCCCACAGACTTTATGGTTGAAGGTACTGATGAACAAGACTGGAATCAAATCTGGTATGTGAGTAACAAGATAGATAGACATGTCTGCTCTAACATGCATCTATTCACAAAATTGAAAGAGAAATTCTCTGTTGAAAAAATGGAGGAACAGAGGAAACTCATTTTTATACATGGGATTGGTGAAGTACAAATTAGAATAGGATCTAATGTACTCATCATTCCTGGTGTGTATTACACACCAGAAGTCTCTCTCAATGTACTCTATGCCAAACAAATGGAAGCACAAGGACTTGAACTCACTTTCAAGGGCAATAGGTGTAAACCTATTCCAATGTTCAAGTCTCCAACAGATTGTTACTTTGATAAGAACAAGATAAATTTGAAGCAGAATGAATACATGGATGGCTACTTCAAAATGCTTGATGAATTCAGAGAAGAACACAAGGAAGAACATAGGGAAGAACAGACTGCATTCACTCTCTCACACAAATGCAATATTTGTGAAGAAGATGGCCACATTGACTACATGTGTCTACAGAATTCATTGAGTGCAGAAGACAATGAATATGTCTTTGTAAAAGGTGCAAACTTTCCTATTCCTATTACTTCATTCCAAGACTGCATTCTATTTTTAGATTTAATCAAAAATGATATTTTAGTCAGTCATGAATGGGATGTTTGTAGAGGAAATTTTATAAAAGCATATACATGGTTCTACTCTGCCTATCTTAAAAGAAATCTACCAGGACCCTTACCACCCAAAATCAATGGAGTAGAAATCCATTTGATGGATCTGCATAAACTTGTTGAGACATTAGGAGGGTATCTTAGTGTAAATTTTTCAAACAAATTTCCTTTTATTGCTGAAACCTTTGGTCTTGAAAAGAAATATGGTCAAGATTTAAAAGAATGTTACAACCAAGACTTGAATGTTTTTAACTGCTTCTATAAGACAGCAAGGGTGTCACACCATGTGGCAAGAGAATATGCTTCAAAAGGCAAAGAAAAATGCCAAGATGGTCAAGAAGATCATGTGACAGATTTCCCTACATTGGACATTCAAAGGCATAAAAAGGTTGAGCATTTTGGTGTAAAACTTGAAGACACCACTGACTATTGCCAAGACAATCAAATCAGCACTCATTTTGAAGAAGGAACAACAAGTAAAGCCAAGGAAGGGACAGAGAACAAAGATTACAAAGATGACTTTTCAGTCATGATCTAAATCAAGACAGAAGTATAAACATTTGCACTTAGGGAGGAGTGTTGGATTTCTATAAGTCCAAATGCTCTACTTCTATTATGCTACAGATTCTATGTATTCTATGTATTTATGTATTATTTAGCAAGACTTATAATTCGACCAATAAGGTTGAATCCCTAGGATTGATGACATGTCATAGGTGGCAGTTATTATGGTTATTATGGTTGGAAATTCGACCATGGCAGTTAAACCATGAATGGGTGTGACTTTTGCCTTTTAAGGAACCATTGCATCCATTCATATGGTGACTGTCCATAACCTATATATACTTTGTATGTAAACTGAAATATCAATCTATCTATTTTACAGTTATTTCTTGTTTCAATTTCCCTCCAAATTTCGTTATACCAAACATTGCTTTTCTCTGCACACTTACACAAACTCACCCATTTTTCACAGACTCATACAATATGGTCAATACCAATTTCTATATTGAAAACAAGTGGTCTAATCCTAATCACAGATCTGTTGGCACTTTTAATACCCTGGTAGCCCGTAGCTAATAATGATATCAGCTGTACATTTTTAACCCTTTTGTAGTATTAGACATTATTAGTACTAATGTTAAATAAAAATGTAAATTGGCCCCTCAAAAATAAATACGTTACAGCTTGGCTTTTTTTTTCGAAACGACAATTGTATTAAGAACTTAGCAAGAAGCTAGCATCAAGCGTTACAACGAATAGAGATACGAGGGTCAGAATACCACTCTATCCAGTTACAAAAGTTTTGCTATATCTACTAGAAATCCAATTGAACAAGTGAAGCTTCACATCATTTAGAATCACATCTTTGTTCCTTCGCTTGTTCTTGAAAGTTATCTCATTTCTATTCTGCAAAGAATCCAAATAGATGAATGAATCACATCATCAAGAAGGTATGTGAAAGTAGATGTGAGATTTACCCGATCTGCCAAGGTGATTGCCTCAAAAAGATTGGAAGGAATTAAGTTGTGAAGATTCCACCATTTTAAAATGTCGGTCCACATTTGCTTTGCTATGGCACAATGGACAAAGATGTGATTTTTTGTTTCGAGATCATCGTCACAAACAGAGCACTGAACCGAGTGTAGATCAATTCCTCTTCATACTAAGTTAACTCTTGTTGGAAGTCTTTCATTTGCCACTCTCCAAGTATTGATATTTATTTTGGTAGGTATGTACTTGTTCCATCTTGTTTGATCTTGAGCCATGGTTGTTGTAGAGTTTGTGTAGATATTTCTAAAATTCTTTTGGGTCATGATTTGTATAAATACAGATTTATGTAGTTTAAAGATTAGTACATGTTATAATTATAAGTTTAAGGGGTGGTGGCATAGTGCCAATCTTACCCGCTTCGACCCATTCTATTCTTATACGGGTCTAGACGAACAACAAGTGCAAAGTATAGTTTTATTATGTAATGAAATATGTTTTGTTTGGGTTAGTTTAGTTCATAGTTGCGCCATAAGTATTTACAGCAAGAATTTGCAGTTTTTTGCAGTCTGTATACCAACAGGTCAGCTAATACAACGTATCCATGTTTCTAGATATGATGTATTGGGCTCAACAACCAGTACGGCGTATCCAGATCTTTGGATATGGCGTATTGGGCTCAGCAGCCAATATAGTGTATCCAGATCTTTGGATATAGCGTATTGTTGGGTTTAGAGATGCTGCTGCTCAGGATGATACAACTGCCCTAAGAGATTCAATGGAAAATCTTCTAAGTATCATACTACTGCTAGACTTAATGATACTACTGTTAGTGTATTCATACTATTGCTGGGGATGCTGTTAAAGATCAAGATAATACACTAAGTGGATACTACTGCTAGACATAGAAGATACTATTGATAGAGATAGTTTCTACTGTTTAAGAGATAAACTTGTATAGTCGGTTAGATAAGTATAGAATAGATTCCAAAAGATTTATCTTGTATAGAAAGTTATTGTAAACGGACTAAGACTCCTTGGTCTATAAAAGGAGGTCTTAGGGTTAGAGATATAGTACATATCATTCATAGAGTTATTCACTTTAAGGTTTTGTAACCCTAATACTGTTGAGTATTCGTATTTAACATATTGAAGTGTTTGTTGAGAATTAACTGTTTCATTCATTGTTCCTCTTAAGATTAAACATAGATTCCGCATTGTGTTTAATATAATCTCAAGCCAGTTTCTATATACTTAGTTGGTTTAGATTCATCTAAAACAACTAACTCTTTGCAAGCTAAGAGAATTCGATCAAGTACTTAACTGGGATCAACACGTATTGGGCTCAACAACCAATATAGTGTATCCGGATCTTTGGATATGGCGTATTGGGCTTAGCAGCCAATGTGGCGTATTCAGATTTTTGGATACGGTATATTGGGATCGGTTTCCAAAAAAAAAAAAAAAAAAAAATAGTATGGTCGTTTCATTCATAAAGTTTTGAACATTTAAGGTAAACATTTTTTTTTATCATTTACTTAACTTACAAACAAAGACTAGAAACTAGTAAAGATATAGATTACATTCAATAGTTAATAGTATACTTTAAAAATTACATGTCACAAGCTTTTCTTTTTATTTATTTATTTATTTATTTATTTATTATTATTATTATTATTATTATTATTATTATTATTATTATTATTATTATTATTATTATTATTATTATTATTATTATTATTTGATACAAATACCATGAACCAACTTTCACATAGT
Source organism: Artemisia annua (assembly GCA_014162995.1). Lineage (NCBI taxonomy): Eukaryota > Viridiplantae > Streptophyta > Magnoliopsida > Asterales > Asteraceae > Artemisia > Artemisia annua. Next base: position 75,216 of record LBNU01037547.1, read on the forward strand.
GAAACTTTAACTTGACACAACTACTCCATTAAACCCCACACTCGACACTAAGATAATATTAGTGTCTTATAGAGAACCAACAATAAAGAAAGAAAACCCTAGTCAATAATTAGGGTTTATACAATCGTGAGAAGATCCAGAAACAAACCCAAAACCAACAATGAAAAATGGTTCAACAAAAAACATTAATTAATGACAACCCTAATTGGTTTCTTTTTTAGAACGACGATTTTTAACCATCTCACAATATTACTACAAATTTATCTTACATGTCCTAAGCAAGACTTGAACTTGCAACTATTTTGTTGATGAGTTTCTCATACAACATATGGTACCATTAAGAGACAAGCCATTTGGTTAAACCCTAATTGTTTAATAAAAAACCCTGTACTTATTAAAAACCCTAATAAATTTCAAAAACGGGAAACGTGCCTATGACATAATCATAAACACGATTGATTTAACGAAAGTATTAAGATTCAGGAAATGAGTTCGAATTAAGAAAGAAAAGGATCGCGTGTTAGGGTTTTGAAATCACCAAAGTCGCCAGAGGATGGAGGGGTGACTATCTTCGTGGAGGGTCAACATTTTCTTAAAACACAGAAAACCAAAGCCTTTGTATACATAACCGTTTACTACTGTTTGATGGTTCTGAGCCGGTTTCACAGGTTTCTACAAACCCGGCCGATTTATTTAAAGGCGGTTTGACCTGAGCTTTCAAACTTGTTAGACGGCCGCTTCCGGTATAAACCGGTTGGACTGACTAATCCGGTTTAGTTTTAAAAACAATGCTTAAAACATTGCATATTACAATGCATCATATACCCGTAATTATTTATAAAAGTAAATACGATATGCAAATTAAGGCTATGTTTGGCGCAGAGCTTTTTGGGGCGATGAGCGGTGAGCAATGAGTTTTTTGATTTTTAGTGTTCGTTTGGCAACAGAGCGGTGAGCAATGCTATTTTTTTAGAAAAACTCATTTTTTCAATGCTTCCTTAAGAAGCTGTGAGCGGTGAGCAGTTAGCTGTGACTACTGCTCACAACTACTTTTGCCAAACATAGCCTAAAGGTTCTTTGTTCCTTATGCCAAAGCTGGAAAATAATATGATCAAAAATAAGTAAGATGAGTCAATTTCATACTGGTATATATTTTGTCATTATTGTCACGATCAAACATTTAATGCATTAAATTATTTAGGTGCAACTACAACTGCTCTTTCTTCCTCACAAGGTTGCACCTTACAAGACATTATTTCAATATTTCTCATACTCTATCTATCCTTAACCATGTCTGACCTGGTATCCAATTCGGATCCTTATAAGTTCCTCAAAATCAAACAAAACCCAGACGGGTCATTAACCCGACTCGCCCCACTTCCATCCATACCCGCAACACCCCAACTCACTACCGAGTCACAACTGGTTCTCTCTAAAGATATACCACTCAACACCACCAATGCCACCTTTGTCCGTCTCTTTCGGCCTATAATATCGAAAAGTACTAATGGAAAACTACCCATTATTATTTACTTCCATGGTGGGGGCTTTGTGTTCTTCAGCGCTACATCATTTCCTTTCCACGAGTCATGCACCGCGGTGTCTGCTAAGACACCTGCGGTCGTGATCTCTGTTGAGTATCGTCTCGCACCTGAACACCGCCTGCCTGCTGCGTACGAGGACGCCATGCAGGCGGTGTTGTGGGTGCGTGATCAGGCTTTAGGGGTTAATGGTTGTGATGCATGGTTGAGTGAGTTTGGTGATTTTAGTAAAGTGTTTTTAATGGGAAGTAGTTCAGGAGGAAATATAGTTTATAATGCTGGTTTACGAGCCCTTGATCTTGATCTGAGTGTGATCAAGATCGTGGGGCTCATAATGAACCAGCCTTTTTTTGGTGGGGTCAAGGACACGGAGTCTGAGGTTAGATTGGTAAATGACCGTATTGTCCCTTTAATGGCAAGTCGTCTCATGTGGTCTCTTGCACTCCCAGAAGGGTGTGACAGAGACCATGAGTATTGTAACCCGTTACGAGATCAAGATGAATCTCGTAATGAGAAAATCAGGTGTTTGCCGAAATGTATGGTTAGGGGTTACGCTGGGGACCCACTAGTTGATCGACAAAGGGAGTTTGCTAAAATGTTGGAGACATGTGGTGTGCACGTGATAAAGAAATTTGATGATGAAGGGTACCATGGCGTGGAGATCTTTGATCCCCGAAAGGCACAAGTGTTGTATGATGATATCAAGAGTTTCATATGTTCCTTTCTGGAAAAGAAATCAACTTTGTGAACTAGTGCTGACATTGGTATGTTTAATGTCTGAGTTTCTAATAAATTCGTGTTGGATTTACATATAGATGTATTTCTAATAAACATTGTTCCATATGATATGAAACTTGTTATTATTTGATATGTATAAGGTAGTATGTAGCTTACGTAAGTTTTTATTGTCTTTTCCCCCTCTGCAACACCAAAAAAAAAAACAAGAAATAAAAAGTTGAACCATAGTTACAATGAAAAATGGAAGGAACATAGTGAAAATGCAACTGCAAATCAAATTAAAGCTGAACTGTGTAGCTAAAAATTGTTTA
>LBNU01037548.1:4313-19789 GCA_014162995.1 Artemisia annua
GAAGAAAAAAAAAAAAAAAAAAAAAGAGAAAAAAAAGAAAAAACTCTATGGCGCTGCGCGGATGGGACGGCGTGAGAGGTGATGGCGCGAACGACGGTACCGTGCGCCGTCGGCCTTTTTGGGCTGGTGGCCATGGCGCCAGCCGTGGCACCACCGTACCTCCCGCTCTAATACTTTCCAAATGCATGACTTAATTTCAATACTTTCCAAATGTGCTAAAAGTTTAACCATTTTTCAACATTTCAACATTGATCATTTTTACGTAGTATAGATCTACCATCTGTTATTCTTGAAATAAACTACATTAAAATAAATAAAGAGGGTGCAAATATGAAAATAAAGGGATACTGATAAGTTTACCCCATAAATCACTCCACATAAAAGGGTAAATATGAAGTTTGTCAAACAAGTAGATTAAATTTCTTAATTTAATCACCTGTTAAGATAATAATTAAAATTGTATAAACAGAAAAACCAAACCAGACCTCATCTATGAAAATATGAAATTCATGACTCAATCTAACATGTTCTTTTTTAAACTTATAACTTTAGGCCCTCTCATTTGAACTATCTAGCTAGTAAGATCGCATGTTGTGCATAACATCACCATAATGAAAAGTAGGGGTGAAAACGAGCCGAGCCGAGCCCGAGCCTGCCAGAGCTCGAGTTCGGCTCGTTTATATATAAAGCTCGAGCTCGTTTCGAGCCTAATATTTTGAGCTCGAGCACGGCTCGTGAAAATTTTCATAAGCTCGAGCTCAAGCTCGGGATCGACTAATTTGTATGATATTTTAAAGAAAACAAAGTTAAAATGGAGCTCGACTCGTTAATTACATAAGGCTCGAGCTCGTTTACTACTTTTAAGCTCGTTTATACGTATAGACAATATATATATATATATATATATATATATATATATATATATATATATATATATATATATATATATATATATATATATATATATATATATCGTTTAGGCTCGCGAGTCTACTCGAGCTTTTTGTTAAAGGTCGAGCTTGAGCTCGATTATTAAATGAGCCAAAACTTAGGCTCGAGCTCGGGCTCGAGCTCGTTTAAGCTCGGCTCGTTTGAGCTTTTTACCGATCCGATCTCGAGCTTTTTCACAAGCGGCTCGGCTCGGCTCGTTTCCACCCAAAAGTATATGCATATAAAATTTGATGACAATAACATATCAGATAACATCCATGAATTCGAAGCTCTTAGAGTCATAGATGAAAGCGTGTCCCATTGTTGACCTACCTTTCTACCAGTAAGCTAGTGGAAACCGTCCTCCTTTTAGTTATTTTATTTTTTAGTGATGATCATCCAATAATCCAATGCATTTTACAAATTTAAAATTAATAACCGACATAACTAAATCATGAAGTTTATACATTATAAAATGTTTATAACTTATTTTAAGATAATCAAACATGAAATGTATGTCCCAAAAAGCTGCCTTTTTTCCCGACATAATACTTTGACGGTTTGACCTTATTCTTTATCTAGGTCCATTATATGCACTTGCATAAATGTACTTTTAGCTAGCTAATCAAAAATTGCCACGTGTCAATTAGCTATACCGTCAGCATAATTTGGGATCCCAGTCTGATAAGGTTATCACCTTCTCATTGGTGCACACTCCACGTGTCCATATCCAACCAGATTATGTTTACATGTGAACATGGATTAATTTAATCCTTTCGTTGATCAAGTATTTGCTTGTTCAGAAACAAACCAGCTCAGTGGGTCACAAAGGCCAATATAATTGAGCCCGAGAGTACGCATACGTATATACTTATGCATTATAGGTATCGTGAAATTTTATATATTAGAATATTTTGCAGGTTTTTTCTAATTTGTGTACAAATTTAGAGCATTAAATGAACACATTTACTTCTTCAAATAATTTTATTTTTATATAAAATAGTGATAAGTTTCGAAAATATCACGAATTTAAAAAATTATTAATATTAATTTCAGTTTGTTGAAGGATTAAAACTTGTGTCACCTTGTATGTTTTACCTAACTTTTATAACTGAAAAGGGATAACATGTTTGTTGAGCTTGCACTTAATAACTAAGATGGTGAAGTTACGTCAGGACCAACCCAATAGCACATATTCAGTAACAAATCGCCAAACACGTATTTTCTCAACCTAAAAAAAAAGACAAAACACTAAATGGAAGACATGAAAACGAGATGTTGAAACCTAAACCTCTAAAAATTTGATAAACATACGACAAAAACCGAAGTCCACCAAACAAACATAATTTAGTTGAACCTAAGATATGGTATACGTAATATTATAAGACTATAAGCTGTATATTTCTAAGTATAGTTCAATATAATGAAACTAGAAGGAACATGTTAGATTAATAGTTGTTGATGCATAATCTGGCGTGGACCGATTCAACGACTCTCCTTGGGCCGTTAGTCGTCTTCTCGAGCCCTATTAGACCTGTCAACAACGAAAACCCGTTAGGAGTGGACCCGAGGCCGTAGCCCCGGGATCCACCTCCGACGGTCAAGTTAGTCATCGATGCGATGTAGCATATATGAGTTAGGTTTAGGGGAACCTGTTATGAGATAATGAATAAGGGGATTCCAGCCATGTATTTATAGGCATGGATTAGGGTTTTAGGTGTAGAGTGGGTCGCTGTCGTCGGGCCTGGCCCATTGTCTGGCCTAGTCCGGACTATACGTCCACAAGCCCCCCAAGTTTAGTATGCGCATGACCTGAGTGCGGATGCTAGACTTAAGTTATGTTCATGGCCGCGTAGGCCCAATCAACCATGACAGCGTGGCCCATGTGTGCGCAACTCAGGTGCGACCTTGTTGGCGCGACCTTGTTGGTGCGACCTTGTTGGCGCGACCTTGTTGGCGATTGCGATTTGTGATTGTCTCACAATGGTGAAGGTGTCCGTGGTGAAGGTGGATTCCTGTATGCTGCATCCTGGGTAAGGGCGTACCTTTTGTACCAGTAGCGGTGCAGCATGGTTCGACAGAAGACGTGCTTCTGTGGCAGAGGTGTGCGCTGTGCGCGACAAGGAGGTGCGTGCGCGCTGTGCGCAACAAGGATGCGCGCTGTGCGCGACAAAGCTTGGGGGCTACCAGGCGTAATAATACCATGTTTGCGCACATCATACGCGTCACTGCAGCGTATATTGGGAAGCAGATCGTACGTAAGAGGTATTGCAAGGGGGCCGGTACAAATGACGGATTTTAAATATTCGCACCACCTACCGCAGGGGAGACGTCCCTCTGTCGGCTTATAAAGACTTAATGTNACTCCTAACGGGTTTTCGTTGTTGACAGGTTAATAGGGCTCGAGAAGACGACTAACGGCCCAAGGAGAGTCGTTGAATCGGTCCACGCCCGATTATGCATCAACCAAGTGGCGCCGCATCCGTGGGACATGACTACGATAAGTTTCGTGTTCTCACATCACCGGAACGCAACCATTGGAGTTCAAAAGCCGTAACTTTAATAATATATTTATTTGATAAATAGCCATGCGCTGTCATCTAATTCAAAAGCAATAGCGCTGCATTACTAATTTTTTAGATAAATAGTCATGCGTAGTTTAACAATATATTGTGGAATAGTATTTACGGATAGTCATGGTCAAATATATAGCTTATTGTGACATTATTACGAATATTTTTTAAATTGGTCACAAGATCCAATATCTAGGATATATTATCTTTTAAATATTGGAAAAGTTTTACATTAAATCTCTTAACTGGATAAACACGATTTATCTATCGCTAATGAGCGCCAAGTCCACACGATTCGGACCTATTTTATATTTTATCCCGCGAACAACGCAAGTCACGATTATCTACCCGTTTTAGGGCCATTTCGACCGAAAACTTCGCAGATTGGCGCCCTGGAGCGCACTTGTTACATACAGGCCAACCACCGCGGGAGTGCGTGAAGTCGATCGCCGCCGCGGGGGCCATGAGCGCACCAGACAAAAGCGTGGTCAATTGCGATCATCCTCAAACAGTTAGCGTCGTACTGCGGGTCACGGATAATCTATCTGCGTCTGTGCGTGCGAAAAATAACTATTAGTCCGCGGTCACGGTCATCCATCGCCGCCCGCGCTGGTTTATTATAATAAAAAAGAAAAAAAACAAGTAATCGGCCATGAGGGCGTATGAGATTTAGCCTAGCCCGCCAACCATGGGGGCAAGCGATGTCTATTTTGGTCTTCTCGCGATGTTCTTTGTATTGTTAGTTTTCTAACTCTGTGTAAGCTGAAAGCGGCTGAGCTCGAAACCTAGCGAAGAGAAGATTTGCGACCTAAGTGTATTGCTCTCCATGTCTTCTACGTGTCGTGTGTATAAATAAGCTGTAAAGCTGAAAAAGCCTGTTGTCTTCTTTTGAAATATCGCGCGAGCATATATAATATACTATCGAGGGAAAGAGAGTTTTGAGACAGAGATCTCACCATACTCGAAGTGTCGATTGTGTGAACAGCAGCATTTTTACTTGATAATTATGGCTATTTAATTAGTTTTTTCCGGATTTGTGCATTTAAACTATTGATGTATGCTCTGTGAGACTGCACGAGTAGCAACAGTGCTTATTATTCGTTTGTGTAGCTTCGCCTTAGGGTACATCTTTCAAATACCATTTTAGATATTGCGTCAACTCCTCTTAGCGTTCACCACTTATATGATATATTGGAGCAGATGTACGTTAAGGAGGTATTGCGAAGCCCGGTACAAAGGACGGATTTAAATGAGTTAGCTTACCGAGCTAGGGGGCGAAAGATAATATCCTTATACTGATCGGTTATAAACATCAATCGATTTTTTATTGGTTGCATCTGTTTTATTTGACGCGTTCGTTATTTCATTTTGTTATATACGCAGCACAGGGAATCCATGTTGCGCAATCAGCCGCGCACCCCGCACATCCTTGTTATAGGTCGCATACCCACGCTTATCTCTGCACTGGACACTACGTAAGAGGTCTAGTTATTGGTGTGTAGGATGGCAGCCACTCGGACTCATACTACGCGCTCATCCTTACTGGTACATGTAAAGGTCGTGCCACTTTTGTTCGCTCGCACAGAGTGCGATGATGAGACCTGAGACCATTGTGAGATGTGATCCACCTTCACCAACCATCGTCATTCATGAGTTTTACCAGTATGTGAGAGATTAATGATCTTTCTTCTCTCTGTTAGGAGTGGACCCGAGGCCGTAGCCCCGGGATCCACCTCCGACGGTCAAGTTAGTCATCGATGCGATGTAGCATATATGAGTTAGGTTTAGGGGAACCTGTTATGAGATAATGAATAAGGGGATTCCAGCCATGTATTTATAGGCATGGATTAGGGTTTTAGGTGTAGAGTGGGTCGCTGTCGTCGGGCCTGGCCCATTGTCTGGCCCAGTCCGGATTATACGTCCACAATAGTTGTTCTACATCTGGCAATCTAGACCCAAATGGGTCAATATGATTTTATATGAAAACGTGATAACTTGTACGTTGATATTAGCTTAAATAAAATTCTTAACAGTACTTAGATCACTTTCAAAATTGTTGGTTCCACGGGTTTGTTATACTAACATGCATATAAGTTATCACTTTTTCGTAGAAACTCATCCAGTCCCGTTTGAGTCTAGATTGTCAGGTCTAAGTTAAAAAAACTCGTCTTTCTCGAGTAATTTGAAAAATAAAAATCTTATCTGTTTATTGTAAAGTCTAAGTGAGAAATATTTACAATCAATTAAGTTAGCCACCAAGGGTAACCTTGGGGAGGTATCCTTGGAGATGTCTCATGTTCGAGTCTCACCATGGACCTTCAGGGGCCCGAAAAAATAGAACGGTTTATATAAAACGCCTGCCACTGTGTATGTATTTGTAACAAACCCTCACCTCACAATAAATACCAAAGCAAAACAAAGTTAAAAAACCAGTGTCCAACACAACAACCTAACCAAAAACTGAGATTACCATATCCCCCGGAAAACAAACTCATTAAAACATTTTCACACAAAACAAAAACATTAAAAAAAACGGAAACAATAAAAGTGTGTGTGGGTGCAAATTTTGTGGTGGGTCAGTCTTATTTTTGGCACCCATTGTTTTGCTTTGCTCTGCTGGTGATGTTCATATTTTTGTAGCTTCTGTTTAATACTTGGCTCATAGCCTTTTAGCACAGGTATGGCTTTCACTTCTTTGTATTTTTGTATGTCCTTTTTTTATTTTGTCTAATTTTTTTTAACACTTTTGTAGCTATATAAAAAAGTATAAACCATATTTTTATGCTTCATTCCCCCTGAAATGTTGGTTCATTCTCTTTAAGGGAATATACTGAAGGGATTTAAGTTATAGAGAAATGACTGTTAGACTTAAAGATGTGCATATTTTTGTGCTAAACTTGCTTAGCAAATAACGATATTTAATTGGTTTGTGAAGAAGTGCGTCATTTAGCCGCAAAGAAACAAACTTTATGAAAGAGGGTATGTAATAGCTAAACTTGATAGAACAAAAATATATTATAACAACAAATGAAAAAATTAATACTATATTTTTATTTAGAAACCATGAGTTCGTAACTTTTGACCGACAAATCTACCGGAGTTGTAAAAAAGTATTAGTAATATTTTGAACGATCTAGATTCAAGTTTGTATTTTCAAAATGAGAAATTTTTTTAAATAAACACTTTACCAAAATGAACCATCTAAACCCGTTTTACAAAAATCGACGAAGCGAGCAAATTAGCTTTGCTCGCTGGTTCATTTGCTCGCCCCTCCCTAAAATGATGAAACACATACCTACATTCATTTGAAAATGGCGAGCAAACATGGGGGCAAGCAAGCATTTGCTCTCCATGTTCTTTGTCTTGTAGCTGAAAACGGCGAGCAAACATGGGGCGAGCAAGCATTTGCTCTCCATGTTCTCTTTGTCTTGTAGCGAAAAAGCCGTTGTCTTCTTTTGAAAACGGCGAGCAAAGGGGAGGGTGAGCAAATCTCAAATCCTCGAAGTGTCGATTTTGGTAAACGCATTTGAAAGTGTTTATTTTTGTAATTGAGTGTGAGAAGTGTTTTTTGTGGTAATTGATTTTTCAAAATTATCACTCTATTTCACATTTGAGGTAGAGTTCAACAAATATTTACAACATAACATCATATATTGTTATTATCTTTTATATAAACAGAATAACATATATATACATTTTATGGCCTCTAAAGTTTAAGATTGTGTAGGATTGCACACCTCATACTGCTTTGTATATACTTTTGTGCTAGAAAGATCATGAGACCTAACATGTGGTGAAGTGTCCTACATGAGTTTTTATATTATGAGTGGACTAAAAATAAGCAACACCATTTCCACAATTAGATTGAGTTTTTGTTTTTGTTCATTCTTATATTAATCTATGTCCTTATTCTCAGTATATATATAAATATAAATATTCACCATTGAGATCCATATTTGTCTTTGAGTTTGTTCTCCACTGTTGCTTTATTGTTTTGATTATTAACATCAACCAATTGTTATTCAACAGGAAATGGTCTAAGCTAGGTACAAATTTTGAAATTTGCTACCTTTGTGGAAAATTTATCAGCTTTCCACTGAATTTGAAGTGGGGTTTTGATATAAAAAGGAGACAAGTTATTTAGTGGGGTATTTGTTTAGCACTTTAGTACGTGTTTTCAACACTTAAGGAACTAGGGGACAAGATTTATTAAGAGCACAAACAGATTCTATCTTTTTTCTGTTCAGGTAGATACCATGTCTGTTGCTTTGATATGGGTTGTTTCACCTACTTCTGAGCTTAGCAATGGGTTGGGATTCTTGGATACAACAAAGTTAGTTGATGGATCAAAACCGAGAAGCGTTTTGAAGTCTAGCAGAATCAAGAATGTTGGTAAGAAGCACAAGCACAAGTGCAAGTCATCTTATGTTAATGCAGATTTGAGGTTTGGTTATTCGGGTTTAAGTAATGGGAGAAAATCGCAATTTGATGTTTCGAGGGTGGTGGCTAATCCAACTGGTGAATTGGCTATTTCCTCGGAACAATTGGTTTATGATGTGGTTTTAAAGCAAGCAGCTTTGGTTAAGAAACAGATGCGAGATAAAGAAGAAGAAGAAGATATGGAAGTGAAACCGGATATTGTGCTTCCTGGAACGCTTGGTTTATTGAGTGAAGCTTACGACAGATGTGGTGAAGTTTGTGCAGAGTATGCAAAGACATTTTATTTAGGTTGGTTAGCCTTTTTTTATTTACATAAATCTTGCAAAAAGTTTTGAATCTTTTCTAAATCTTGCAGAGTTCAATTTTTTTTAGTTTAAGAGCCACCACTTGCATTTGGATATTCATCTGATGAAGTTTTTTTAATCCTTATTTGCAGGAACATTGCTAATGACACCGGAAAGGCGAAAAGCTATATGGGCGATTTACGGTGAGGATCTTGATCTATTTTATTCGTGTATTATGATGAAATATTAGTTTGATTCTTGGCATTTCTGCTTAATTTTGTTTTTGTAGTTTATGCAATAGGAACATTATCAACTTAAAAAATATCTGGTCTGTGGTGGTAATAACTCGGTATTTGTGGGTCCCGATCATGCTACTCCGTTAGCGAATTCAAGAAAGGAGATTGGTGTAGTAGATAACTTTTTCTGGTTTAAGGTTTAATCGTGTAATGCTAGGTAGGTAGTTAGTTAGTTACATTACATGTGATCATTTTTTATATTATTTTTTAGTCATTATCAAGATAATTGCTACTTTATCAGTCAACTTTAAGTATAATTGTCCCATGATACTACTCCAGTACCCACTAATTAGTAGTTACTCCACTAATTAGTAGTTAACAGTAACACACTACAACCTCCTTGATTCAACTTTTGACTTTTAGGCTTGAAAGTTCAAACCTGGCCTAACTCTCCCTTTAGAATCTTTGACTGTTGAGTTCTATTGTACTGCAATACTTTCGATATACAAAATGTATACGGGTCATGAAATGTCAACTACTTGTAAAATTTCATGCATTTTTTTTTTTTTTTTTTTTTTTTTTTTTTTTTTTTTTTTTTTTTTTTTTTTTTTTCCCAAATTCCTACCAATATTGAAGTTGAAATTACATCTTGAACTTTTGCACTCCTAGATACTCTTCCGCTTATTTGATGTCTTATGATAAATGAATTGGATTTGCTGATGATGTAATCAGAAAGTAGGAAATGGTAGAACAAATTCATGCTTTATGTTTGACTTATTTCTGTGTCAAACAGTATGGTGTAGGAGAACCGATGAACTTGTTGACGGGCCTAATGCATCACATATAACACCAAAAGCTCTAGATAGATGGGAGTCAAGGCTAGAAGATCTTTTCAACGGTCGCCCTTTTGATATGCTTGATGCTGCTTTATCAGACACTGTCTCCAAGTTCCCAGTTGACATTCAGGTCAAATTAAAAAAATTACTAAACCTATTGAAACATCTTCCAATTAAGCATCAAATTAATTCAATAAGTTGGGTTGTTTCTTGCATTTGTTATTGACGTGTTCATGGTTTCTGTTTTTGTTTTTCGCAGCCTTTTAAGGATATGATTGAAGGAATGAGGATGGACCTTCGAAAGTCAAGATACAAGACTTTTGATGAGCTTTATTTGTATTGCTATTATGTGGCTGGTACAGTCGGATTGATGAGTGTTCCTATAATGGGAATTGCTCCCGATTCCCAAGCATCAACAGAAAGTGTATACAATGCTGCTTTGGCTTTAGGAATCGCTAATCAACTCACTAACATACTCCGAGATGTGGGAGAAGAGTAAGAACACAAACTTTTTCTTTAACAGTCAATGTTTTAGTATTATATTCATAACAATGCTACATAACTAGTATGCATCAACTCTGCATCAAAATGATGTTAAAAACTTAATACCGTTCAAATTTGGTTTTTGAGATCTAACAGACAAAATTCAATCTTAGTTTCAAACGAATTCAAGGAAATCTTGGTTGCCTCATTGATATTTATAGCAAGTACCATAAATAGTACTCCGTAACTGTTTGTATGACAAAAGTTTTGGCCGTTATGGTCTAACAAACAAATCCCAATATGGATTTCAGACATTTTCAACAAATTGTTGATGACAACATTCGAGTTGTAGCGAATTCCACAAATAGTAAACGACTGCATGCTAGAAATAGGACATTCGATGACAAATATGTCGACTTTTATAATCGTGGCGAAAACACATTCAAGGATGTCACTTTTAACTTTTGCAGCCAATTACTAATTACAGTACGAAACTCCTACACTCTTAAGAAATACTTGATTGCTATGCTACAAAATACTAAACATTTGCACGCTTAAAGTACTAGAGTAACCTCAAAAAATATGCATAGTTCTTATGACGTGCTTTATTTTGGTATAGCGCAAGAAGAGGAAGAGTGTATCTACCACAAGATGAACTAGCACAAGCTGGACTTTCAGATGAGGATATATTTGCCGGGAAAGTAACCGATAAATGGAGGGTCTTTATGAAAAAGCAAATTAAACGGGCAAGAGCCTTCTTTGATGAAGCACAAGAAGGCGTCACTCAACTAAGCTCAGCTAGCAGATGGCCGGTTAGTATCTTACCACTTAATTTTGTTTCAAAATAAAGATAAATTTAACACAATTACATGAGCTCAACTAAATATGAACTGGCGGTGTTATCAGGTGTGGGCGTCCCTATTACTGTATCGTCAAATCTTGGATGAGATTGAAGCCAATGACTATAACAACTTTACTAGAAGAGCGTATGTAAGTAAACCGAAGAAGCTAGTATCTTTACCACTTGCTTATGCCAAGTCTCTTGTTCCTCCATCAAGAAGTGGAATTCTTTCAAAGACCTTGGACGTGTAGATACATGATATACTATTTATATACAGCTCTAGGAAATGGAAACAGTGAATATTTGTAAATTTTCATGTTCATTGTTGTAATATGAATAACGAAGATTAATGATATCAGTGTAGAATAGCCAACTGTGCTCGTGAGCGTAAGTTGGATTATTCTTTTAACATGATGGAAACTGTCACTTGCCTTTAGAAATCCGTTTATTTTTCTTTCCAGACACCATGGAAAGAGATGAAACACAAGAAATCTGCAAACCATGAATTTTTTTCTGAAGTTACAAACAAAACATATGAAGTTTAAGTAGCATAAAAAGTGCTGTCAAATATACTAATTGAATAGTAAATGGCTGATATGATTAAGTAGCATCAGTACTATATGTGTTTTTGCTACACAAAGTTATAAAGTTCTAATAATGTTTGTGGTGTCTGGTGACTTCTTTTGTTAAAAAAAACCAAACACGTTTTGGTCATTGTTGATCTTATATGAGGCCCATGTGATGTGAGGAGTATCTCTGTCCATAAAACACGTTGGTGACTTCTTTTGGTCATTGTTGATCTTATATGAGGCCCCATGTGAGGTGTATCTCTTTCCATAAAAAAAAGTGATCTGGAATAATTGATTGGTAGTCATAGACAAATAAAATTTGAGATGGTAGATTGAATATGACTCAGTGAATCTATACCAAACAACTTGATTGAATTGCGAGTTTCAATGGTCCTTCCACTTGTTTAACAACAATGACAACTTGATGCCTTGAAAATGTTAGAATTTTATAATCATGACTATCATAATAAATTACTAATACAAAGTAGCACATAATAGCGGAAGCATAGGATCTAGTATAACAAATAATAGTTAACTAAAACATAAATAGTAAACGTACCTCAAGCAATTCTTGATTGGGGATGAACAATAGATGAACCCTAATTAGGGTTTATGTAGATCTATGAATAACCCCTTACCTTTTTGTTATTCGATCTCTTGATAACAACAATAGTGTGTTGTTACCTCGTTCTTGTACACACAAATTAAACCGTATTAAGGTTTTGCAAGAAACTACACAAGTAATATTTTTTGACAAGCAAAAAATCGAATCCCTAATAAGTTTAGGGAGTTCGACCGGTTTTGGAGACAAGAAAGAAAGAAGAAAACTTTAGGGTTATTGTGTGTGCACAAAAGGTGAGAAAACAAATAACCCTTGGTTTGTTTATATAGGAAAAGAAAACTTGGAGCCAAAGTTAGGGTTTGGCACCCTTGTTCCTTTGTTCGGCCGACCCACAACCCACAAGGGGTTTCTAGATCTTTCTTTGTTTCCTAATAACACACAACCTCTTCTTTCCTTATATTCGTCTAACGGTCGTTAGTCATTTAACGGTAAACACTAACGGTCGTTAAGTACTTGTGTCTAATAATAAATATAAAAATATATTTATTATTTTTCCTTAATACTCATTTGCAATGTGTGCAATCCCGAGGTCTCGTGTTCGATTCTAGACATTTACGTATTAATTCATAACCATATTTCCAACAGCTCCCACTTGGTTATTTATTAATAGTAAAATGATATTGGTCGGCGTCTTGCAACACTCCAATACCCCTAGTTCAAACCGAGCTGAGTTTCCTGGAAAAACCCTTAACGATTCATCGTTATTATTATCCTTTTGTTTCTAATACTCTGATTAATAAAGAAATAAATCTTTATTAATATTCAGTTTCTCGTTTATCAATGATTGAACAAAATTACCAAAACATCTGAACGTATTCCAGATAGACTTTGGGTGTGGCCACACAAACATTTTGTCAATCCTACGAGTGGCCCATAGTATTAAACTTCAAAACAAATTTGAAGGAACAAATTCTATCTTGACTACAAGACTAACCCATGAACTTTGCAACACTTCTGAAAACAACCCTTATAACTACCAGTTACGGATAGCGGTAGATTGCTCCACAGAAATGCACTACATTCATGACACTTATCTGGCATCTCAAGTCCGAGGATAACTAATTATGATTTACTTAGATAAGTAAAATCATTTAGTTTGGGATAAGTCCAATATCCAATTCATTGAATACCTTAATTGTCTTCCCTTAATAATATTCCCATATTATTAACCAACAATGGACAGTTTTAGAATAATGAAATTATTCAAGGATATAAACATGCAAAAACAAGGATATATATTATTAAAGCAATGTAAATAAACAAACCATTCTTTATTTCATTGGAAATTAATAATCGTACATTACATCCTTTTATCCAAATACTAAAATAGATCAATGCATGATAATTCTAGTTAATGAATTATGCCTCAAGTCATGTCAATCATACTTGTTGACTAGGCATAAATCAACTAACTTTGATCTATAATAATTTTGAGAATACTTATTTCAAGAATTTAATTATCAAAATTCTTTTATGTGTATATCCAATTATTTGATATATCCACATAATATTTCATAAATGGTGTGATATCCTCAACCACCAATTTATGACAATCAAACTTTCAAACACTTTAAAGTTTAAAGTATTCTAATTCTTTAATGTATAATGCAACTATGCTCTTAGTTGAGCACAACTAGTTCACATGGCCATTAACAAGGATAAAATCCTACCATGACTAGTATTGAGTGTCATCTCAATTAAACTAGCATCATTGTATTAAAACTACAATATGCTCTTTAAAATCCCGTAAACTTAATATCCATTGTGTAATTTTGATGCCTTCCAATCTTTCAAGATTTACTGTCGGCTATAACAATTACGCAACAATTTGCTATATTGTATATACTTAGAATTTAGGAGCAGTTCCAGGTTGAGGATCGTTATTCTAAGACCAAACATATTCCATTAGAATATTCATTACACAAGTTATATAATAACTTTGATTGGATATCAAATATTGTCGAATCATTGAGCATGATACAACAATAAAATGATATACACGAAAATCCTTCAGTCATACTTAGATTTTATTCATGCTATATCTTTACATATATATATATCAATTTAGTCTTTCAAAATGATATATCATATTCTATTAGATTTATTTACCGCACAAGTTTATTAAACAATAAACTCTTGTTCCAAGGTTGTATGTTTTATTTTCTAAATCATCTAAGTAAATTTTCATTCCAATAAGACTTAACATTTTACTTATATGGAATTTTACTTCTTATATGTTATACAACATATATGATTTAGTAAATCAAACATAATACTCCCACTAGCTTTCAGGAATACTTAGAAATTACCTTATTCCAATTATAAATCAAAACATTGATTTAACAATTAATCATAAGAGTAATCTCCTAGATGCATGCATTATCCATTCATGGATTATTGCGCTTTGTATACTTCCAAAGATTTATTTGAATTCATAAACTCCCTTTGATTACTTATCGTCCTCGCTCAAGTAATCATTCAAGAAAGAGTTTTGATATTCATTGTCAAATTTCATATTCATATAAATATGACAATTACCATCTTTGTATTTTTAATGTGCTTAGGAAAGAGTATTCAATCATAGTTAATTGCTTAAATATGATTAATAATCTTGTCATAAGACATACATTAAAATATGTATACAATTTTGTCCATATGAGTTTTAACAAAGATTTAAACCACTAGGGTTACATTATCTTTGAATAAACTCATCATCATTCTCTAACTATTAAGAATTAAGATAAACCAAATTTGTAAAATTTGAATATCTTTATGAACAGCATCTATAACATTCATAGTATGAGTAGTTTACCCAATCCATTATTTGGTAATACTTCATCATATAATTCCCAGCATATTAATCAAATACCTGAGATATCCAAGTGGATCTATGAATGATAATTCCATCATCATGAGGTTTATCATTTACATGTTAAGCCTCATCATGATCTTTACTAGTGTGTTTTTAGAAGATTATGTATTTTGTAATAAACTCCCACTTGCCTTTAGTAATCTATAGATTATCTATAAATACTTAGCAATAAGAGCAACAATCCAATTTTCTCTTTTTGGGATTTTACAAATACATATTGAGAGTTCCTGACATGCTTTGTTAATAACTTGCACATAAGTATCTTAACAAATCTTGAACTTCAATTTTAAGACTTAATGTGATTCATCACATTCCAAGATGTCTTATAAATCTTCTAGGAGTCTAATTGAGTATATTAAATTCATACTCAATTTTCTAACCTTGATAACTTTTGGAAAAAAAAAGTTATAGTTATCTTTAATCAAACAATAACAATAAAGTTTGATTCTCCTAACCGAACATACCATAAATTTGTGGTATTTTATTAGGACTCACATTGTCAGACAATCTATCAATATGAAAGATAAACTTATATCTTTTAGCTTGTTTATTTACCAACTAAATCAGCTTAATGATAAAATAGAATTTCCAAGCCACTTTGCATGCTTTATAACAAGTACTTATTAATCAAGTTACTTCTTGTTCATGTTTCTATAAGAAGACATAAACTGTTATAATTCCATTACACGTTATTAATCATTGATCAACTCAATGACTTCTTGTATATGTCTTTATTAAAAGACCATAACAAGTTAACGTCTTACTTTATTATAAGTCTTGTAATACATAA
>LBNU01037549.1:0-14278 GCA_014162995.1 Artemisia annua
CCATAGAGACCCGCTATGTAGTACGTACCATGGGCTGAATAGTCCATCATATCGTATATCAACAGGATCTACTGTGACAAACTTAATCTTCAGGATACTTAATTGACAAATTTGCCATGATAAATTAGCTAGCGTGCGCCACACACCCCCATTTACCCTAAATTCACAATATTATGTATCCGTTTGACTAACTGCCAAATGAGCGCTACTCACCCGGACAGGCTCGTCAAGCCAAATATGCATATTCACAATACTAGCGTTTACTCAAATAATTAACGGCTCATGATAGGGGACTTTAGGCAAGAAGTACTCAATGTCAGATGTCAATAAATCATGTAATCGGGTCCATCATACCAAAAACTACTTGTATTCAGTTTGTAAAACTAGCATGTATCCCCCTCACGAGGTTTATAAAACATTTAAATGAGTAAAGAAAAATAATCGCGCAAGCTCTACGATAAACCTAAATAATAGATATACGTTTGTCTTAGGTTTTTGAAAATAAACATTGATGCAATTTAGCTATATATATAAATTATGATTTTAATTATGCTTGGTACATAATTCCTAAATATATCAAGTGTTCAAAAATAACGTTTTAAAGATACAATTACATGAGTTTTTAAATCCTTTTTATACTTTTAACGTCAAAGCTGTCAAAATTTTTATAACTTGTACATCTTTGAAAATCCGTTACTTGTAAAATGCAAGTCGACAAATTAAGTTCTTTATATCCCCGGAAAGGTATTCATCAGTACTAACAAGTTTTGTGGGTCCCACTTGATTAAAAATTAAATAGCAGTAGCTCAATTATCAATTTATTCACACTAATCAGTCCAGAAATTTCTAGTGTTACAAAAGGCCCACAAAAATGCGATAGCTAGAGTTCTAAAAGTCAAATTGATCCCATTCTTGCGGTCACGTTTAAGTTGAGATGTTATCTAAAACTTTTATGTTTTGAGAAACCATTGGTTATGTCCAGAAAAACAAGCTTCATAGGTTACAAATCCGTGCACCGCCTTAGTAATAGTCTTAATATTCATCAAACTGAAAGACTTTCACACGTAACTAATTTGAATTTCATATTTCTTAAATATTCGTAAAATTTCCAATTGATGTTACAACTAGATTGTCTCAAAAGTCCAAATGACAACTACCCGTGAAGACTTTCGATCCGAAAGTTTAATTGCAAGAGTTGATTAAATGGGAGATGAACTCTAGCTATATATTTATACTAATCATAAATACCTTAAGAAAATATTTCAGGAATATATAGCGGTTTTCCTATATCTTGTGTTTATGAACTCCCAATATATTTACGAACTTGAGAAACACGTAATATGTTATGCTGAATATTTGAATAAAAACCAAATTTAGTCACCCAATTAAGGCTTTCGACCAAGTAGTATGTGGGTGTGCTCATCAGCTAATAAGTTATTGATTCAAGTCTCTTAAGATAGACAATATAATTGTATAAAAAATTGCTTTAACTAAACTCTAATCCAATCTATAAATTTGGATGGCACAGAAAAGATTCGCATGTTGGGGATTAGAAAAGCATTAAGAACTCTTATACACAACAATTAAAGGCTGATCTACAGATGATTGTCATATCAGATTTATTTCGGATAATTCCCTGATTTGATATTTATCCATGTCAAACCAAAAGCCGAGACAAAATGTCAAAATCGAACCAAGGTCCCAAGCATCGATAGTTGTTACACGTATAGTAATATACATGAGATTTAGACTTTCGATTTTAAACCATTCAATTTACAGTCACATCAAAAACTCATATACCTTTTACTCCGTGTCATAATATATTAATTCACTACGCTTCACAAAAATAGTTGCCGATCCAATTACTTTTTGAATATGTTTCTAAACTCACCATAAAACATACTTTAACGTACCATGTCATGTTTTTGAGAAATGTAATTATTCTCCTTGAACCATTGCAATATTGCATAAACACATGATACAATATATAGAAAATGCAAAACTCTAAACTTAATAATGGGCCTTTCCCTAAAATTACATAATCGAGTATATATTATTTTATTTTAACTTGATGGATATCATATTCCTTGAAGCATGATCTCTTCTACTTGTTGATAAAACTACAAATCCTCTTGCGCAAGGTGCAGGAGATGTCGGCAAGAGGACTATTTAGGAAAAACACATGATCCTCCTCTTTATCCTCAATAACCTCTATGTCACCTTTCCATCCATTTTTACCTAAAATAACCTTATAGTAAATTCCCCTATCTTTCAATATATCCTTCCCAGCAACACAAACAAGTACCCTAGAGCAACTAAGATTAGACACCTTCGGATCCTTATCCGGGTTAAGTAGCGGGTCATCTGACCCGCTGGTCTCCGGATGGGCTATTAGCCATAAATCTTTAACTGTTTTGGTATATGGAAAATCCAACTCCGACCCCATCCTATCTTCCCCCCAAAAATACGGGTGGAGCAATATAATACCCTCAAGGTTCAAACTTTCACCTGAAACCCGACCCAAATTATCTGAACCAACCCTAATTGCCATATGGTGAGCTATATTACCACCCGCGCTATCTCCACCGAAAAACACATGGCTAAAATCCGGATACTTGTTTAGCCACGTGTCGGGTCCATTTCCATTAGCATGTTGTGAGACCCACTTGACTGCTTCCCATGAATCATCATAACAAGTGGGGATAGGATGCTCGGGCGCCGTCCTATAGTCCACGGACACTACAACAACGTTGGATTCGGATGATACGAGGTTAAGGAAGTTATGGTACGTGGGTGAGGCGGGTGTTTCAATGATGAAACCGCCGCCATGGAAGTAAACCAAAAGTGGGAGTTTTTTTACGTCCGAAATTGTGGTCTTAGGAATGTAAATCCTAGCAAAAGCATCTGTTTCGGACGAGATAACGACGTCTTTAGATTGAACGCCCGTGTTCGGATCAACACCGGCTGGGACAACATTGGTGCCACCGAGTTTAACGACCCGACCGTCTTTGTAGATTCTAATGATGGGCGGGATTTCTATAAGGATTTCATCAGGTGATGAATCCATTTGTTGAAAATATTGAAAGCTAAAGATAAGATAGAAGTAGAAATTATAGGAATAGTATTTATTTAGGAAAATCTATGTAGGAATCAAATTTTACAAACATATAAAACAAACAAAAGATGTAATTTTGCATGATGTCGGGCACAACATGTTCACTCATTGATGTAATTTTAGTTGTGGGACGATATTGTCTATGTTATTTAATAGAGTAAAATACATCGTTGGTCCCTAAACTTGTTTCAAATTGCCCATTTGATCCCTAGATAACGGGATTCGTGGGAATGGTCCCCAGTGTGGCCTTTTTGGTGCCCGTTTGTTCTTTTGAGCCCCGTTATACTTAACTGTCGTTAGTTTGACTCGTTATCTCTCATGTTTGACTTTAAAACTATGGGCTTTTTTGTAATTTCACTTTTTGTCACTATTTCACCGTTGATCCCTGACTCATAATTTAAAAAAGTAACTTTTACTGAGGCAATTTTGTTGTTTTTCTACAATGTATTCCCATTTCTTGTCTTATGTCCGATCATTATAAACTTTAGTATTTTCCATGTTTACATGTATCATTTTCCATGTAAAGTTTATAATTTTTGACAAAAATGTATTGATATTGCAAACTTCCTATTGTATGTAATAAAAATTTAATTATGGGAAAATGATGGCGTTGTGTATCCTTATTCCTTGTCACATATTATTTAAACGATGTTTATAATAAACTTAAATGGGGAAATCTTAGTTTTTTTGGGTAAAAGGTCAAAAGACCTACAAATATATTACTCAAAAAAACGTTTAAGTACAAAGGATATGGGTGAATCCCATATCTCAACCCGTTACATAGGTGAAAAAGCTTACGTAACAAGATACTTCTTATTCTCTAACCAAGAAATTAAGCCACTACTCAAAAGATAACATTAGACTCCTACGAAAACAAAATTACTGCCTACCAAGGCCTTGGAGCTTGATACCATACGTGTCATAAAAAGCATCCAAATTCCTTGAAAGATCGTAGACATGCTTCGCATAGTCATCATAATCATAGTCATAATAATCAACTTCACGATCGTGACCACCACCAAAAAGGTTCGTTGACTCATCAAAAGTGTTCACAACCTCCTCTTCATCACTGTCGGAAGCAACAATCTCTCCCACCTTAGAGCATGGGTTAACCCTCTTAGTAGATGGAGAAAAAGAAGAACTAGACTTACTAGCCGCGTCGTGCACCTTCTTTTTCACAATACTCACAAGCGATTCTTGTGATACATTACCAGTCTTTTGAACACACCAAAATAAAAAATAGATCTAAGAAAAAGCACAATCTTATTACATAATTACACACTTTGTAACAAAATTTATACAAACCTTACATAAACTTTAGAACAAAATTCATACAAATTTAAACAAACTTTACATGAACGTTACACCAACAGTGGCGGCAGCGACTCAATCCAACAAGATAGCGGCGGCAACAACTTTTTTCGGCGAGACAACATTCCCGTTTACATAAAACAAAATTCCGATATTATATGCCTCAACAAACATGTGATACGAAATCACATTGCAATTGCAAATACTACTCACATGTACATTATATATTTGTCCTATGTACGTAATCTTCCAAGTCAACTTCGTCACTTAAATTTATTTTAGTAGTGCAAACCTGCATAATACAAGTAAGAGTAAAATTAGATCATGAACGGAGTCAGTAATCATATGATCATATCCATGTCTTAAGCTATGACATTATAAAGTATTCAATTCTGTACGGGAATGGCAATGGGGCGGGTTTGGGGCGGGGCGGCTATCCCCATCTCCAAACCTGATTACAAAAGTCACCCAATTCCCATTGAGGATCTTATTGGGGCACCCCATTGGGGCGAGATGCTTCCCCAAACCCGTCCCATTCTCCATTTGGGTCTTATTGGGTTATCTTTTTTGAGCGTGATACACTATCATACTTGTGTCGTTTCTTTATTCTTATTTTTACACTATTAACAATATAATTTTATGGAATAACTTAAAAAATCGAGAACTCATTAATGATAAATTAAGTATTGGGATAATTAACAACTTTTTTTAACATATTATGACATAAAGGTCATGTTTGGCAACAAGTGTTTAGGAGCGACAAGCAGTAAGCGGTAAACATTTAGATGAAAAGCTTGTTTTGCAACATCTCTAATAGCGGTTGAAACTATCCTACCTGCTCCAAAATGAAATGCTTCATGAACAAGCGTTCCACTACTGCTCTAAATATTTTGTTAAGAAATTTACATATTTACCCTCAAATATAATACGTACAAATGAATGGTTATAGATAGCAGTACATACTACTTTTAAAACAATAATATATAAAAATTACTTAACTTCTTAATAAATGGTTATAGATAGGAATACATGTTGTATTAAAAATATAATTTATTAGTTGGTTTCATATCAAATGACAATATATCATAAATCACAATATACACAATATGAAATGCACGTCACATATAACTTATAGTTAGTGTATAACGATGTTTATGTAATATCAAACATGTAAAAGTAATGAGTACATTAAAAGTAATAACTTTATTATTTGTTTAATCAATTTTTTGTTTTAATATATATGTGTCATTTTTTGTAATTTTACACTTTATAATTACAGCTACTGCTGTGTTACCAAACATGTTTTTTTAAACAAACATTTACTGCTTACTGTTACTGCTACTGCTTACTGCTTACTGCTTACTGCTACGTGTCGCCAAACATACCCAAAACAAGCCTCTATCATCACAATTTGAAATATTACAAAGATAAAGACTAACAAAAATTAAAGAATTATATTTTTAGTACGTAAATACTAACACAATATTCTATGTATATACATATATGTACATGTGCATAAATACATTTTGGGGCGGGGCGGGGTGGGGATGGTGTGCCTCGTCCCCGCCCCAAACCCGATAAGAATCCCCGTTAAGGCCCCGAAACCCGCCTCAAAACCCAATAAGCTCGCCCCGCCCCAAAAAGTTCGGGTTTCCGATTTCCCCGTTCGGTTCGGGTTTTTTTGTCATCCGTAATCCTGTAGGACTCTAACAATGTTTATAATAAACTTAAATGGGGAACTCTTAGTTTAATATCACTAATCATCTCTACTTCTTTTTCTCATAAGTATCACTTTACTGATTTCTTAAAAATCAAGAATTTACCAACCATCAAATGTCTAATTATCTTTAGGCGCTACCAAACACTACTTTCCACCGCCCGTTCAATGACAGTTTGTTAGCATTATAGTGTTGATCATTAATGTAATCAAAGAGAGATCTCAATGATCACCCTTTAGGGGGAGATTGTTAGGAATAGAAGTGACGATCATTATTGAGTCAACGAGTATTGTGTTCATTATAAAACATGTAATAGGCTAGTTATGGGTTACGGGCTAAGTTTANTCTTTTTTTTATTTATTTTTATTTATTTATTTATTTATTTATTTATTTTTTTTGCTCTGAAACTGCTTTCTGGTATAACTGGTCCAAAATTGTTGACTTTCAAGTCCAAAACTGTTCATTTTCTGGCCTTTATACAGTTTTCCAAGCCCAAATCTGGCTAAAAGTCCATTTTCTAATCTGTTTTCCGTCAAGTTTTCGTCAATAATTTTTGTGGTAAAACAATTTTTGTACAAAAAAAGATCTGGTCATTTACTTTAGTGCTAAATCAAGATTTAACAGAAATTTTGGTGGTCAAATTAAATTTCTTGATATAAAAGTTTTTGAATTTGTTTTCTGGAATTTTTTTTGAAGATCTTCATAACACCGAAATCGGTCGATAGATCCACACTTGAAATTTTTTTGAAGATCTTCTCTAGTACTTAGTTAGTGGAACTTTCCGAAAATTGTGGAGACATAATGCCTAAAGAAAGCTTTAAATTTATAATAACTAGTTTTGCCGAATTTTATCATTCTATCTAACATTTGAAATGTTTATTATTATTATTATTATTATTATTAATATTATTTCGACTGATCATCTATATTTTGAAATTAAGGCATTGTTAACAACAACATAACAATGTTCTTGTGTTCCTCATAAATTAAGTTATCGGAACTCGCTTTGCTATTCCAATGACAAATCTGAGTTAAGTTATTGCATGACCAAGTTAATTTTAAACAACTATTTATACAACACTTTTTTCTTAAAGAAAATCAAGTTTTATCATCTATTTTTATGCCTGGCTAAAATCAACTCTTGGCTGAAGTATTGAGGTCAAACGTTTAGTAGTTTGAACGACCAGCTAAAATCGCCTTTGTAATTTCCTAGCTCCTTCGTAAGTTTATTTTATTTTATTTTATTTTTTATTTTTTTTCCTAAATATATATGCCCCCGTTCAAAATAGAAAAAATTAATACAAAATTTATACCAAAAACATATATAGATTTGGAGCATTTATGAGATAGGAATGCCTGAATCCCAATTGCTTGTGTTAGTTAGATTGTTATGGTTATGAAAATTTAAACTACAAAACATTTGGTTTGATTATATATAAATCTACTATTAGGTGCCAATACTTTCAAGGTCACTTGTTTGATATATTGCTTAATTAGTACCTTATTTATAGATCATCATGAGAAATATATAACACGTGAAACATTCAAACATATAGTACATGAATAATCTAAAAACACACATAATTAATTTGAAAATTGTCAAGAGTTTATTTTGTTGGGCTATGCAAAATGGTGTTGGTTTTGATCGGTCGACTAACGTCGAACCGTTGTGCACCTTCGGTCATGGGACGACAAAGGAGAGAAGATGGTCGACTATACGATCGAGTGTTGCACAAATTTGTGTGTTTATTTAAAATTTTTGTTTTCATTTTGTATTAAAAAAAGTTAGTTTAAACATTCAAATGAAAATCCAATTAAAATTACGATATGGAAATGAAAATACAAATGCAAATTACGATACAGAAAATAAAACACATAGATTAATCTATGTAATAACCATCATCGTAACCAGAATACTCCGCAAACTGGCTCTCTTCCCAATCTCGGTACGCTTTGTCAAACCAGTTTTCTCGAGCTTCTTCTTCTTCCCTTGCTTCCTGCTCCCAACGAGCTGCTTCCTCTCGTGCTTCTTCTTCTTCCATTTCTCTCAAAGCTTCTTCATCCTTAAAAAGTAGTCGTTGCTTTTCCTCAGTAAACAGAAATGGATTCTCAATCGGTTCCTCAGTAAGAAATGACGGAAAGATTTCTGACGGTGGAGTATCCATTGTTTCTTCAGAAATGACGGGAGTGTTTGGTTGAGACTTTTTTTATATCCTGTGTTTAAAGATGTGGGAATGAGCTGGTGTGTAAAGATAAGTGAATGAATAGGTATTTATAAGTAAAAGAATTTGAATTTTTTTTAAAAAAATAATAAATAATAAAAAAATAACTTGGTCGCCACTGTGACAACTTGGTCATCTTAAAGTCGCCAGAAAGAGAAAGCTGATCTTACAGGCAAAACCCAGGTCGTCCTGTGTCGCCATTGTGCACAGCCTTAGTAATACTCTTAATATTCATCAAACTGAAAGACTTTCACACGTAACTAATTTGAATTTCATATTTCTTACATATTCGTAAAATTTCCAATTGATGTTACAACTAGATTGTCTCAAAAGTCCAAATGACAACTACCCCCAAAGTCTAATTGCAAGAGTTGATTAAATGGGAGATGAACACTAGCTATATATTTATACTAATTTTTTTTGGAACGTATATATTTATACTAATCATAAGTACCTTAAGAAAATATTTCAGGAATATATAGCGGTTTTCCTATATCCTGTGTTTATGAACTCCCAATTTATGAACTTGAGAAACACGTAATATGTTATGCTGAATATTTGAATAAAAACCAGCTTTAGTCACCCAATTGAGGCTTTCGACCAAGTAGTATGTGGGTGTGCTCATCAACTAATAAGTTATTGATTCAAGTCTCTTAGAAACCTTTGTAAGATAGACAATATAATTGTATAAAAAACTAGTTATAATGCCCGCGCACGCGCGGGTTTTTTTTTAAAATTTTTTTTAAATCATATATTTTTATTTATTAAAAAACAAATAATTTAATCTTTATTTTATTTGATTTATGATGTTTAATTATAGTTTTTTTATTATTAAAGATAATTATTTAAAAGTTTTAATCCTATTGTTAATGACTTCTTATCTATATTTTTTGTATTTATCTTCTACTTGTATTATGGATAAATATAAAATGTTACTTAATAATCTTTTTTTTAAATAATATTATTACTAAATAAGGTATGGTTTAGTTTTTTTGAAATGAAAAAGTCCCCACTTGGGGTTTTGTTTTATTATATAAAAGATTGCTTTAACTAAACTCTAATCCAATCTATAAATTTGGATGGCACAGGAAAGATTTGCATGTTGGGGATTAGAAAAGCATTATTAAGAACTCTTATACACAACAATTAAAGGCTGATCAAGAGATGATTGTCATATCAGATTTATTTCGGATAATTCCCTGATTTTTATCAATGTCAAACCAAAGGCCAAGACAAAATGTCAAAATCGAACCAAGGTCCCAAGCATCGATAATTGTTACACGTATAGTAATAATAATGTAATATACATGAGATTTAGACTTTCGATTTTAAACCAATCACTTTACAGTCATATCAAAAACTCATATTCGTTTTGTTATAAAGTGACTTAAACTTCAAGGGTTGTTTGGTAAATTTGTGACTTGTCGTACAAGTTTGGTTAGAATTTGGAAACTAATCTATGACGGTTAGTTTTGCCCTATAAATAGGGATCATTGGCATTAGTTTTCTTTGTACCTTTTGAATTTGTGGTTGGTACCGTTTGAATTAGAATTTGGTACTTTTGGAATTAGAATTTGTCTTTGAATTTGGTTTTGTAATTTGGTTTGGTATTTTGAATAAAGCTTCCGCCTCGTTTGTTTGATTTGTTTGTTTGTTTCGTTCGTCTTTGAATTACCAACGAGTGGTATCAGAGCCAGGTTGAAGATGAAGAAGAAGAAGAAAAAGAAAAAAAAAGTTTGTTTAGGCTTTGTTGGGATTGAAGATTAATCGTTTTTCTTTGAAAATCGTTTGCGATTGAAAGTTTGAAGAGTTCGCCACAATTGGATTTTTGATCGATGGTTTTTGTTTGGTTGTTTGCGGCAAAATTGTTGCGTTTGCATGGATAGAATGTTTCGCACATTCTGGTGGACCACTTTTGTGGTTTTAGGCATTTGTAGTTGATATATGTGGCTATTCGTATGAAAAGTTGGGCAGTAGGTATTCGTCCGAATTTGAAATGCTTGGCAGCTTGGGGAATTTAGCAATTTGTTTTTGGTTAAGGTTGTGTCACATTTAGATATTTGTTTGTTTATTAGTTTGATAGTATGGATTTGTTTGGTTTTTGGTGATGATTAGGTAATTTGAATTTGAATTAGGACCGTAATCTTTATCATAATAAATGGGTCATTAGAATTATTGTCAGTATCATATTTGGGGTATTTGAATATTAGAGCCCATTCGTCAAGTTATTTATTAACTTGAATTTGTTTGATACTCGGATAATAAGTTTGAAGTTGGACCGTAATACTTATTGATAAGTGGGTCATTAGAATTTGAGTTGGGTCGTAATTCTTATTATATAAGTGGACCATTGGAATTTGAATTTGGTATTTGGAATTTGAAGATCGGTTTGATGTTTGAAGACTTGGTCATAACCAGGTCATTTGAATTTTGTTCGATCGTTTGTAATTTGTTAGTTTGAAATTTTGGATCTTCGTTTGTCGGGCTTTTGAAGTTGGTTGCCCGAATTTGAATGTCTTTGTTGAAGATCGTTTGAGCCGATTTGTTTGT
The DNA here is from genome assembly GCA_014162995.1 of Artemisia annua. Taxonomy (NCBI): domain Eukaryota; kingdom Viridiplantae; phylum Streptophyta; class Magnoliopsida; order Asterales; family Asteraceae; genus Artemisia; species Artemisia annua. Next base: position 10,917 of record LBNU01037549.1, read on the forward strand.
TTGGTTGACCGAGTTCGAATTTGTCGGTTAACGTTTGATTGTTCGTTTTGAAGATTATCGGCGTTTGTATTTGTTCGGTTTGTTTTGGATCTTTTTTGGGAATCGATCGTTCGCTTTGAATTAGGCTAGTATCTCTAGCGTTTGGAATTTGGAATTTGGAAATTTGAAAATTTGAATTTGAAGACGAAGATTCGTTTGGTTTGAAGTTTCGAGTGGAGTTAAAGTCATGGTGGAGATTATTATAAAGTGACTTAAACTTCAAGGGTTGTTTGGTAAATTTGTGACTTGTCGTACAAGTTTGGTTAGAATTTGGAAACTAATCTATGACGGTTAGTTTTGCCCTATAAATAGGGATCATTGGCATTAGTTTTCTTTGTACCTTTTGAATTTGTGGTTGGTACCGTTTGAATTAGAATTTGGTACTTTTGGAATTAGAATTTGTCTTTGAATTTGGTTTTGTAATTTGGTTTGATATTTTGAATAAAGCTTCCGCCTCGTTTGTTTGATTTGTTTGTTTGTTTCGTTCGTCTTTGAATTACCAACACCTTTTACTCCGTGTTATAATATATTAATTCACTACGCTTCACATACTTTAACGTACCATGTCATGTTTTTGAGAAATGTTATTATTCTCCTTGAACCATTGCATAAGCACATGATACAAATATATAGAAAATGCAAAACTCTAAACTTAATAATGGGCCTTGCCCTAAAATTACATAATCGAGTATATATTATTTTATTTAACTTGATGGATGTCATATTCCTTGAAGCATGATCTCTTCTAGTTGTTGATAAAACTACAAATCCTCTTGCGCAAGGTGCAAGCGATTTCGGCAAGAGGACTATTTAGGAAAAACACATGATCCTCCTCTTTATCCTCAATAACCTCTATGTCACCTTTCCATCCATTTTTACCCAAAATAACCTTATAGTAAATTCCCCTATCCTTCAATATATCCTTCCCAGCAACACAAACAAGTACCCTAGAGCAACCAAGATCCGAGACCTTCGGATCCTTATCCGGGTTAATTAGCGGGTCATCTGACCCGCTTGTCCCCGGATGGGCTATTAGCCATAAATCTTTAATTGTTTTGGTCCATGAATAATCCGACTCCGATCCCATCCTATCTTCCCCCCAAAAATACGGATGGAGCAATATAATACCCTCAAGATTCAAACTTTCACCAAAAACCCGACCCAAATTTTCTGAACCAACCCTGGTTGCCATATGGTGAGCTATATTACCACCCGCGCTATCTCCAGCGAAAAACACATGGCTAAAATCTGTGTAATCGTTTAGCCACGAATTGGGTCCATTTCCATTAACATGTTGTGCGACCCACTTGACTGCTTCCCATGAATCATCAAAACAAGTGGGGACAGGATGCTCGGGCGCAGTCCTATAGTCCACGGACACTACAACAACGTTGGATTCGGATGATATGAGGTTAAGGAAGTTATGGTACGTGGGTGAGGCCGCTGTTTCGATAATAAAAGCGCCACCATGGAAGTAAACCAAAAGTGGGAGTTTTTTTACGTTCAAATTTGAAGTCTTAGGAATGTAAATCCTAACAAAAGCATCTGTTTCGGGCGAGATAACGATGTCTTTAGATTGAACGCCCGTGTTCGGATCAGTACCGGCTGGGACAACACTGGTGCCACCGAGTTTAACGACCCGACCATCTTTGTAGACTCTAATGACGTACGGGATTTCTATAAGGATTTCTTCTGGTGATGAATCCATTTGTGGAAAATATTGAAAGCTAAAGATAGGATAGATGTAGAAGTTATATGAATTGTATTTATTTAGCAAAAATTATGGGGAATCAAATCTTACAAACATAAAAAACAAAAAAAAGATGTGATTTTGCATGAGGACGGGCACACGACGCTCACTCAATGATAATGACGTACAATAAGATAATATATTTTATCTTGGCTGACGATATTGTATGATATTTGTAACATCTTTTTCAAAAATTGATTCGTTAAGAGCATCAGGTGTAGAGCTCGTCGTTCTCTTCGCCGTCCTACGTGGTTGTCTCGTCGTCCTCGCCGCCACACCGTTTGAGCTCGCCGTTGGCTCGTCGTTGGTCTGCATCTCGTGGCCACAACGAGCGAAACTCATGTACTTTTGTCAGGTAAAGTGAAATAAAAACGTTGTGTAACGTTTTAAATAATAACGTTAACTTTTTTATATTTTATATTTTTTCTTTCTTTTTTAAAACCCAAATTAAATTCACACTATAAATACCAAACATACCAAACATTTTTTACACACTCCTATCAAATACCAAACATATTTTACATTAAAAAGAAAGAAACATGGAAAGCGACTCATCGTATTCAAGTATTAGCGACTTTGGAGAGATCGCGGAGCTAGAGATGATAGTACAAGAGTTTGAAAACAAGCAAATGTTGCAAAACCAAGAAGCCGGTCCATCACAGCGACGTAAATATATCCGTCGTGAACGTGAAATTGCTGAAGCACGTCTAAGGGGCGACTATTTCGGTGACCAACCAAAATATACGGACGAACAGTTTCAACGCCGTTACCGTATGAGCCGTAAACTATTTTTAGAAATAGTCCAAGGTATTGAAACTTACATTGAAACTAATCATCCTCTTCCTGCACATTTTGATTTCTTTAGACAACGACCAAATGCTTGTGGTTTAATGAGTTTTAGCGTGATTATGAAATGCACATGCGCCCTACGCCAATTGGCTTACGGAGTATCACCTGATGCATTAGACGAGTATTTACAAATAGGTGAACACTGTGCACGCGATTGTCTAGATTTTTTTTACTATGTGCATAATCCAGTTGTTTGGGAGGGAGTTTTTAAGAAAGCCAACTGAGGAAGACATTCGCAACTTATACCAGGCACATAGCATGGTTCATAAGATTCTGGGAATGTTGGGAAGCATCGATTGTATGCACTGGGAATGGAAGAATTGTCCGAAAGAATGGCAAGGGCAATTTTCACAGAGGTGATAAAAAGTATCCAACTATTATGCTTTAAGCTGTTGCTTCATATGATCTGTGGATTTGGCATGCGTTTTTTGGTGTTGCAGGTGCGAATAACGATCTTACCATTTTGTATAATTCTCCGTTATTCGATGACCTGATTGATGATATTGGCCATCAAGTTCCGTTTGAAGTATACGGACATTCATTCAAACATGGTTATTATCTAGCTGATGGAATTTACCCAAAGTGGGCAGCGTTTGTCAAATCCTTCACTGTTGCAACCGACCCAAAAAACGCCGCATGGAAGGCGAAACAAGAAAGTGCTTGAAAAAATATCGAAAGAGCTTTTGGTGTCCTCCAAGGACGGTGGCATATTATTGCCCAACCG
>LBNU01037550.1:0-19586 GCA_014162995.1 Artemisia annua
CTCATTTCTTTTTTTTAGTTTTCTCTCAAGGCTTCATCTCTTTCTCTCTCTAACTTTCTTTCTCTACATTTCTTTCTTTTCCTTCTATGTATAACGAACCATAACCATAAGTATGAGCTTGTTTGTGATGTTATCTAGTATCCTACAGATACGCTCTTTCTTAGGACTAGCGGGATACTACAGGAGATTTATAGCGAACTTTTCAAGGATTGTTAAGCCTCTCACTACGTTGACTCAAAAGAATAAGAAGTATGTTTGGGGAGATGAGCAAGAAGTGGCTTTTCAGACATTAAAGGATAGTTTGTGTAATGCACCTATCCTGACGTTACCTGACGGGCCATATGATTTTGTGGTATACTGTGATGCGTCAAATCAAGGTTTTGGGTGTGTGTTAATGCAAAGAGAGAAAGTGATAGCTTATGCATCCCGACAACTCAAGATCCATGAGAAGAATTATACTACTCATGATTTAGAGCTTGGTGCGGTGGTGTTTGCTCTCAAGAATTGGAGACATTACCTGTACGGTATGAAGAGTACGGTTTACACCGATAATAAGAGTCTTCAGCATATTTTTACTCAGAAGGAGCTGAATATGCGCCAAAGGAGATGGATGGAGTTGTTAAGTGATTATGACTGCGACATTCGCTATCATCCAGGGAAAGCGAATGTGGTGGCTGATGCATTGAGTAGGAAGAAGAGAATTAAACCTAAGCGTGTGCGAGCTATGAGCACGACATTGCAGTCGGGTGTTAAAGGAAAGATATTGGCAGCACAAGCGGAAGCTCTCAAAGATGAGAATGCTGTAGCTGAGTTGTTGCGTGGGTTAGATCAACAGATGGAAAGAAAGGAGGATGGTGGATTATATTTCTTGGATCGTATATGGGTTCCGCTAGTGGGGGATGTGAGGAAGTTGATCATGGATGAGGCTCATAAGACGAGATATTCGATTCATCCAAGATCTGATAAGATGTATTATGATCTTAGAGGTGCTTACTGGTGGCCGGGAATGAAGAGGGAGATAGCTGAGTATGTTAGCCAATGTTTAACTTGTTTGAAAGTTAAGGCTGAACATCAGAAACCTTCAGGATTGTTACAGCAGCCGCCTATTCCTGAATGGAAGTGGGATAATATAACGATGGATTTCATTACTAAGTTACCTCGAACAAGTAATGGGCATGACACGATATGGGTAGTTGTGGATAGACTGACAAAGTCTGCATATTTTCTANTCTTAGAGGTGCTTACTGGTGGCCGGGAATGAAGAGGGAGATAGCTGAGTATGTTAGCCAATGTTTAACTTGTTTGAAAGTTAAGGCTGAACATCAGAAACCTTCAGGATTGTTACAGCAGCCGCCTATTCCTGAATGGAAGTGGGATAATATAACGATGGATTTCATTACTAAGTTACCTCGAACAAGTAATGGGCATGACACGATATGGGTAGTTGTGGATAGACTGACAAAGTCTGCATATTTTCTAGCCATTCGTGAGGATTATAAGATGGAGAAATTGGCAAGGATTTATATTAATGAGATTGTGGCGAAGCATGGTGTACCTGTGTCGATTATTTCGGATCGTGATAGTAGGTTTGCTTCGCGATTTTGGCAATCGTTGCAAAAGGCTTTAGATACACGGTTGGATATGAGTACTGCTTATCATCCACAGACCGATGGACAAAGTGAGCGAACGATACAGACTTTAGAGGATTTGCTTCGGGCGTGTGCTATTGATTTTGGAGGAAGCTGGGATACTCATTTGCCTTTGGCCGAGTTTTCCTATAATAACAGTTATCATACTAGCATTAGATGTGCATCGTTCGAAATGTTGTATGGAAGGAAGTGTAGATCGCCGGTTCTATGGGCAGAAGTTGGGACGAGCCAACTGATAGGTCCTGAATTGGTGCAAGAGACTACGGATATGGTGTTTCGAATTAAGGAAAGACTTAAGGCTGCGACAGATCGTCAAAAGAGCTATGCGGATAATCGTCGTAAGCCTTTAGAGTTTAATGTGGGCGATTTTGTGATGTTGAAAGTGGCGCCTTGGAAGGGTGTGGTACGATTTGGTAAGAAGGGTAAGTTGGCACCAAGGTATGTAGGGCCGTTTGAGATTACGGAGAGGAATGGACCGGTGGCTTATCGGTTGAGACTGCCTGAGGAACTAANTTAAGGAAAGACTTAAGGCTGCGACAGATCGTCAAAAGAGCTATGCGGATAATCGTCGTAAGCCTTTAGAGTTTAATGTGGGCGATTTTGTGATGTTGAAAGTGGCGCCTTGGAAGGGTGTGGTACGATTTGGTAAGAAGGGTAAGTTGGCACCAAGGTATGTAGGGCCGTTTGAGATTACGGAGAGGAATGGACCGGTGGCTTATCGGTTGAGACTGCCTGAGGAACTAAGTGGAGTTCATGATACGTTTCACGTATCGAATTTGAAGAAATGTTTGGCGGATGCTAGTTTGCATGTGCCATTGAATGAGATTAAGGTTAATAGGACTCTTCATTTTGTTGAGGAACCTGTTAAAATTATGGATAGAGAGGTCAAGAGTATGAAGCGTAGTAAGATTGCATTGGTGAAAGTGAGATGGAATTCCAAGCGTGGACCTGAGTTTACTTGGGAACGTGAGGACCAAATGAGATCTCAGTATCTGAAGTTACTTGCTGAGAAGATTGATGAGACGAACTGTTAAAATCTCGGGACGCGATTTTCCTAAGTGGGGGATGATGTGATAACCATGATTTTTTCAGGTTAGTTTGACTAATAGTCTCTAGTTGTTTAACTTTGTTTGGAGTGGAATAGGTGTTTTATGTGGTATATGTGTGAGATATATATGTTATAGTTATGATTAGTAGGAGTATGGTACTAAATCCCTTTGCGTGTGAGGTTAATGAAATGATTTGAGTAGTGTGACTTTGATAAATTCATTTTGAACACCTTTGTGGTGTGGAAATGAATTGTGTAGTTTTGGTGTTTTGCGGTTTTGTGTAACGAGACTTCGTTCAAGTTTTTGAGCGTGAGTAAGTTACGAGGAGATTATTTTTATGGGTTGTGTTTATAAAGAGAGTGAAAATCTATTTTTGGAAACTTTATTTTTGAAAATGATGATTTTCCGGTTAGTCGTAAATTTAAAGGTTTATCGCGAAAGACGTTAGGTTTCGTTACGGGAGTACATAAAATATGAAAGTTATGAGGTTTTAAGTGTAATAAATAAATTTAAAAAAAAAAAAATATATATATATAATTAAGGGGGCGGCCGAATAAGGGATTTAGGGGGAAAAAGGAAACCAAATTTGATACCAAATACAACTCTAAGCCTTAAGGATTATCCACAATAATTATAAATACCAAATCAAAACTTCCCTACCCCTTTTTCCTGCAATTTAGTCGACCACAAGGAGAGGAGGAAAAAAAAAAAAAATTAGGGTTTTGCTCTTGAAGCCAAAAATCAAGTGTAAGGTATATTTTCGACACTAGTTTTCATTCAATTGATGTTTTAATGATATAATTCGTGTAATATAAATTATGATGGAATTAGGGTTTATAAGTTTCTGTGATTTTATGATATAAAACATATTAGAATCATTAATTGATAATGGTATGAGGTTTGGTGAAGCGATTAGAGTGTAAAACATGTTAGTTTGCGAGTTAGAGTTTGGACAGAAAGTTAGGGCTGTAAAGATACGAAGTTATTTAATAGTTGGTGATGAGTTAGATCAAGAATTTTAACTCTAAATTGTATTTCAATGAAAGAGCTTCTCAAAAAGTCCAACCACGACTGATTTCGAGGTCGGGAAGTTAGTCTTTTGATTTTTACGAGATAAGGTGTCAAAGCTGTTAAACCGGGACAGAAATTGGATAAACGTTTGATGTTGCTTAGTGGGTGAAAATGTGTTATTATGGTTATCCCTTTTGGAAACGTTAAGTTTCAGGTCATGTTAGACTCCCACGAAAAGAATTCGCGATAAAAAGTTGTGTAGGTATTTTTATAAAATCAAAAACTTTTGGTGTGCGTTCAGATCCGAATCTGGATAGTTAACAAGTTTGATTTTCTTATGAGTACTTGTGTATGTTATTATACCATGGGCTTCTGGGATTAGCTTGTATGCTTATGAGGGACCATGGGGAATTTTTGGTGTGAGTTTTTAAGTTTGTTTGGTCATTATTTTATGTGGGTGAAAGTACCCTAAAATTCTGCGTTTTCTTAGTATATGAGTGCAAGGGATTTAGTGAGTGTTATTGGTTGTTAGTGTTTAGTATGGAGTCTATGAGATCCATGGTGGATCATATGAACCTTAGACATCCATCATATGAATATTACATGGGTTATAGCTTTTAGCTTGGCCATATGTAATGTGTATTTATTTGTGTGTTGTTTAGATTGTGATTGTGATTTGTTGGAAGCTGCAGAGTTAAGGTGAGTTCATAGTCCCATATTTTTACTTTGTTTTAAACTTGGGATGGGAATGATGTTTGTCTTAAATGTTTTGAGTTACTGTGATTATGTGTGTTTAAAGAGCTTGGACTTATAATGTTATCGTATTAATGCTATGTGGTACATGAAAGTGTGATATGTGATTTCCGATTAGGTTAGCGACCTAATTGATGCTGTGTGATATGTGATTTTCGATTAGATTAGCGACCTAATTGATGCTGTGTGATTTCCAATTGGGAGGATGCTTATCCTGTTGCTCGCGCATGCGACCCAATTGATGATGTGTTTTGGAGCGGGGGTCACGTTCCGGCCCGATGGTTGCCTTGTTGTGTGAAGATTGGTTTATGGATACTTGTAGCTTGTATGATAACTTTATATTATTTGTTCAGCTATGTTTTATAATCACAGTGAACTGGTTGCCTTGAGAGTGTATTGTGTGTCGTAAACCTATGAATCTCACCAACATTATGTTGACGTTTTAAGCATCATTTTCAGGTGAGCATTCTAAGGCAACGAGTGAGGGATGCAATTAGGCGGCGAGATTTAGTTGCATTATGAAGACTTTATGTTATGTTTGAACTTGATAATATTTGGATTTGTTTGCGATGAGACTTATGTTTTTCTTTTGGTACTTTCATATCTATTGAAGATACCTTTGGATTTTGTTTTGGTTGGTTTATCTTGGGGTATTGTTACAACACTTCGTGTTTGTACTTTGCTCTACTTATGTGCATTGTAGTATTTCTCTATTTAGACACCATGTGTTGTGATGATATCCATGAAGTTACACCCTCGTGTTTCCGCCTTGGCGAGGTGTGACAGTAGGGCAAGGAAAAAGAGTCCTTGTAGCCAAACTACGATAAACACTCGTGTTGTGGTTTGATCGTTTCTTACTTTTACTCTTGCATATTATCTATCGCTTACTTGTTTAATTATCAATAACACGCAAAAGTTTTTAAAGAAAATCAATTAAAAACCGGTAAACTATTCAACCCCCCTTCTAGTTTTCCACAATTGGCATCAAGAGCTACGTCACTCAAGATTTTAAAATATATTGTATCTTAAAACTTGGAACGATCCATGGATTTTGAAAACTTTAAAGAAGGGCAATCTATGCAAAGACCACCACTATTTGAACCAAATGGTTTCATATATTGGAAAAACCGCTTTGAAACTTATGTAAAATCAAAAGATATAGATCTATGGTATATTATTATTGAGGGTGATCACAAGGCTACTTTTAAGGATGTTGGAATTGGTCGGGAGGAGGATAGTTCACTTACTAAACATAGTGATGATCAAAAGAAACTAATTGCTAAAAATAATGAAGAGAAAATGATGCTTTACCAAAGAAAGAGTATGAAAGAGTCTTTATGTGCAAAACCGCTAAAGAAATTTGGCAATCATTAATAATTACTCATCAAAGAAATCACAAGTTAAGGACAATAAAATTAATCTTCTTGTCCAACAATATGAACAATTTTCTATTCCCGAAGATGAGACTATTGATAGTGCATTTGCTAGATTTAACACTATTATTACTTCACTTAAAGCACTTGATGAATCTTTTTGTAGCAAGAATTTTGTCAGGAAATTCCTTAGAGTACTCCATCCAAAGTGGAGAGCAAAAGTGACGGCTATTGAAGAATCTAAGGATCTTTCAAGCATGTCACTTGACGAGCTAATTGGAAACCTCAAAGTTCATGAAATGGTAATGGAAAAAGATTTGGAGATAGTCAAAGGCAAGAAAGAAAAGATTAAGTCCATTGCCTTGAAAGCTAGAGTAGAATCAAGTGATGACGAGGAATCAAGTTCGGATAGTGAAGATGAAGAATATGCTATGGCGTTTAGAGACTTTAAGAAGTTCTTTCGAAGAAGAGGAAAGTTTGTAAGGCAACCTAAAAATGAAAAGAAATCCTCACGAAAAGGTCGTGATGACAAGAAAGTCAAAAATGAAAGAAAGTGTTTTAAATGCGGAGATACAAATCATTTAATAGGAGAATGTCCAAAACCACCCAAAGCAAAACTCAAAGTGCTTTTGTAAGTGGTGCTTGGAGTGATAGTGAGAATGATGATGAAGAGCCAAAAAATGACGAGGTAGCTCTTATGGCTCAAGACTCAAATGAGGTACATTCCGATTCATCTTTCCCTTCTATTGATGATGACACTTTGCAACAACAATACAACAAACTTTGTGAGTTATGTTTGAAAATCATAAACAAAAACAAATTTTTGAAAACTAAAAATAAATTTTTAGAGAATGAAGTTTATGAATTAAATGAAAAAGCTAAACGTTTAGAAAAGAGTAAAAACATTGACACAACATGCAAATCATGTCAAGAGTTTAAACTTGAAATCGAGAAGCTTAAAATCACATAAGATAATCTTATTAAACAAAACTCAAAGTTTAAAAGTTTGATAAAAGTATTAGTTGTGCGGATGAAATAATGAAACTCCAAAAATCACCTTTCGATAAAACGGGGCTAGGATTTATGAAATCAGGTTCAATAAGTAGTTTAAAGAAACAAGACGAAAAAGAACAAGAAAAGGAAAAAACACCTGCAGCATCCCACGGAACAGACGGAACCAACGATTTGGTTCCGTCCGTTGGACCCATTTGTTCCGTGGGAACTGCAGCAGAACAGAAAACTTCAGTAACTAACCGCAATGAATTTGTTAAAGTTACAAAGAAGTCCAACACTAGTTCAACAGAAACCAAACTTAAACCAGCCATTAAAATAGGAGTAGGACTTGCTAAAAATGAATTTAGAGCTAGAACTACTCAAACAAGACCTAAAACACCTATATCCAAACGTCCCTTTCCTAACAGCAACTACAACATACAACCCTATTTTCAAAATGGTTGGGGTCAAAACTTACCTAGACAACATCAAGTTCCAAATTACATGTCTTGGAACCCATATCCACCATTTCCTTACATGAATCAAGGTAACAGTATGTTTAACCAAAATGGACCCATGAGATATTGGGTACCAAATGTCTGAGTGTTTGTTACAAAATAGGTTTGCTTAAAAGTGTGTTTGGAACCGGACGAACAGATCAAAGATAGTGGTTGCTCAAGACTTATGACGGGAAACAAAAGTCTTTTCTCAACATATCAAGTTTACGCTGGAGGTAATGTCACCTTTGGTAGCAAGCTTAAAAGTAAAATCATCGGAAAAGGTACTATCTCTCATGACTCTCTATCTATTGATGATGTTGCTCACGTTGACAACTTAGGTTTTAATCTTCTTAGTGTTAGTCAACTTTGCTGCAAAAAGTATAACGTCCTCTTTAATGAAAAAGAAAGTAAAATACTTAAAAATGGTATAACAATAGCTAAAGGAGTTCTTAAGAACAATGTATACATCATGAAAATTGATAAAAAGATCTAGAAATAAACTTTGTCTTACCTCATTAGATGAAACCTCAACTCTTTGGCATCTTACCTAATTAGATGAAACCTCAACTCTTTGGCATAGACGCTTTGGTCATGCTAATATGAGACTTATTCAATCTCCTTCTTCTAAAGAATTAGTTAGAAACCTTCCCAAGTTGAAATACGACCAACACTTTTGTGATGCTTGTAAAATTGGTAAACAAGTTCATAGTAGCCATAAGGCTAAAAATATGGTGTCCACATCTAGGTGTCTAGAACTTTTGCATATGGATTTGTTCAGTCCATCCGCTATACAAAGTTATGGAGGTAACTTCTACACTTTGGTTATAGTAGATGATTTTTCACGGTATACATGGACAAAATTTTTGAAAAGTAAAAATGAAGCTTTCGAACAATTTGAAATTCTTAGTAAGAAAATTCAAAACCAATTAGGAAATTGCATTATATCAATTAGAATGGATCACGGTCGGGAATTTGATAATGAAATACAATTTGATGAATTTTGTGATATAAATGGCATAACACATAACTTTTCGGCTCCTCGTACTCCTCAATCTAACGGTGTAGTAGAACGTAAAAACCGGACACTTCAAGAGATGAGTAGAACAATGCTTAACGAACAAAATATTCCACAAAAGTTTTGGTGTAATGCCGTTGACACATCAACTTATATTTTAAACCGAGTCCTAATTAGACCATTCTTAGATAAAACTCCATATGAATTATATAAAGGCAAAAAGCCAACATTAGGATACTTTAAAGTATTTGGGAGTAAATGCTTTATACTAAACACCAAGGATTATCTCACTAAATTTGACTCAAAGTCTTATGAAGGTGTATTCCTTGGATATTCTCAAAATAGCAAAACCTATATTGTCCTAAATAAAGAAACACTAAGAGTCGAGGAATCGTTGAACGTAACATTCGACGAAAGTCCACCTCCCTCTAAGACATCACCTTTGGTAGATGATGACTTAGTTGAAAGTCAAGTTTTTGAAAATATAAATGATTTAGAAAATGACAAGGAAGATGAACTATTAAATAAAGAAATAGTTAACGTTAAAGAATCTAAAAGTCATCCATTAGATAGTGTAATTGGTAAGCTTAACGAAAGAACCTTAAGATCAAAAGCTCAAAATGAAAGTAACTATTTTTGTTTCATATCAACCATTGAACCTAAAAATATAAACGAAGCTATAAAAGATGAATCTTGGGTAATAGCTATGCAAGAAGAATTAAATCAATTTATTAGAAATGATGTTTGGACACTAGTTCCTCAACCAAAGAATCAAATGATAATTGGAACAAAATGGGTCTTTCGAAATAAAATGGATCAAAACGGAGTTGTGTCTAGAAACAAAGCTAGGCTAGTAGCACAAGGTTATAATCAACAAGAAGGCATTGACTACGATGAAACTTTTGCTCCGGTTGCTAGGCTTGAGTCAATTAGAATTTTACTTGCATATGCATGTGCACATGACTTTAAACTTTTTCAAATGGACGTCAAAAGTGCATTCTTAAATGGTTTTATTAATGAAGAAGTTTATGTTGCTCAACCACCGGGCTTTATCGACTTTGAAAAACCTAATCACGTATACAAACTTAAAATGGCTTTATACGGCCTTAAACAAGCTCCAAAAGCATGGTATGATCGACTTAAGACTTTCCTAGTTAATCATAAGTACACCATGGGCTTAGTTGATAACACTCTCTTCACTAAGAAAAAGGAATCACACATTATTATAGTTCAAATATATGTTGATGATATTATATTCGGTTCAACTTGTCAAGATCTATGTGACGATTTCTCTAAAATCATGCATGATGAGTTTGAGATGAGCATGATGGGAGAACTTAACTTTTTCTTAGGACTTTAAATTAAACAATTAGAAGACGGGATATTCTTCAACCAATCTAAATACATAAAAGACATGCTTAAGAAATTTGGTCTAGAAGATTGTAAACCTATCAAAACACCTATGTCCTCGGAAACCAAACTCACAAAGGATGAGGAAAGTGAATCCGTAGATAACACTAAATATAGGGGTATGATTGGTAGTCTATTTTATCTCACGGCTAGTAGACCCGACATTATGTTTAGTGTTTGCTTATGTGCTCGTTTTCAAGAAGATCCCAAAACAATCCATCTCGAAGCCGTAAAAAGAATTTTTAGGTACATCAAAGGCACTACACATCTAGGATTACGGTATCCCAAAGGAACGGGTGTTGAAACCATAGTGTATGCCGACTCAGATCATGTCGGTGACTATGTTGATAGAAAAAGTACAAGTGGTATTTGTACTTTTGTTGGACATTGCCTCACCTCATGGTTCTCCAAGAAGCAAACGGCCCTCGCAATCTCAACAACTGAAGCCGAATACCTATCGGCCGGAAAAGCATGTCAACAAGCTCTTTGGATGAAACAAGCGCTCGTGGACTACAGAATTGTAATTAAAGACATATCTATTCTTTGTGACAACAAAGGAGCCATCGAACTTAGTAAAAATCCAGTCCAACGTGCTCGTACAAAACATATAGAAATTCGTCATCATTTCCTTCATGATAACGTTCAAAAAGGAAACATCTCTATTGAGAAAGTATCCTCCGAAGACAACATAGCCGATATCCTCACAAAACCCCTATACGTGAACCATTTAATCTTCTTAGATTAGGACTAGGACTTATGGAACCTACTTCATAAACTAAAACGTTAGATTAAATCGTAAAAATTCAAAACAAATATTCCTGATTTTTCCACCTCCAGGTCAGGCGGAACCAACGATAACAAAGGGCGGATCCCTCTGTTTGGTTCCGTCCAATCCGTGGAACGCCTGCACAGTTTTCTCTTTTATATATTAAAATCAAACAACCTTTTATCCTACACCACTCACCATAAACAATTACTATTCACTTCCACACCCATCTACACTCGAAAATAAGTGCTCCAATTCAGCCATTCCTCATTCCTAACATCATTGTAAGTACTCTAAATACAATTACTCTCCTGATCTATGTCAAGGAAATTCTATTTATGCACTAAAACAAAAACTTGGGGTTATGCATAAACCTAGGAAATCATGTAGAACAATTGCTATAAACAAAACTAATTATGTTTTCCATTAGTTAGGAATTGCATCTTTTAGAACATTATCACAATATATAAAAAACCTCATGATAAAATTGTTGGAAAAACTTCTCATATTTAGGAAAAATAATTTTTTACATTGTAAATACAAAATCAAAACGTTACTTTCAAAACATCACTTGCATAATGTCTCTTGAATGTTAAAGGGAATACATAACTTATATGTATTTTCGGGTACATTCAAACGAAGCTACATTGAATTAGGAGCGTTGGGTTATCTTTGTTTTACTACAAAAAAAAACTTGCATTTTAAAATGTTTTGAGCATCAAAATGAGTCAAGATAACCGCAACTCCACATTGTTTCCATGTAGGCACACACTAGAATCTCTTTTCTTAATCATTGTTTACTTAAACTAAAATATTAAAATTGTGTTTCTAGGTTCATCATGCCTCCCGCAACTTTCTATGACCACAAAGACACCATCAAATACCTACCCAAACACCATAAGACTAAAGGTCTCACCTCAAACCAAGTAGAAATCTTTAAGAACCTTGAGAAGCGTTATGTTCATGAGGGAAGAACCATAGACCCTACCTTCTTAGCCGGAACAAACATTCGTGAGGAACTTTGCATCATTAACTTTGATTGTCTCTAAGAAATAGATGAACCAATTTGTCCTCGCTTCCTTCTTGAGTTTTATGCCACCGTGACCCTTAGTTCGGATGATGATGGTCACATGTCCATAGACTTTTCAATCAATCATAATGACTATGAAATTCCCTTGCACCAATTTGCTCAAATCCTAGGTATTCCAAATAGGGGTACATGTCTTTACAAAGATAAATGGTCACTCTCATCTCTTGACAACATCAATGACCGCATTCATCCATATGACACCCCTCTAGTGAGCAAGGAGGTCCTTCATGACCACCTTTTTGTTAGGACCTCTCACACTAGGAGAACTCGAGGAGGAGAGGAAGTTGCAAAAGACCGCTTTGGAATGGAGCTTAATGAGTTAAGACCACAATTCTTGAAATGTGAAGAGATCATTAGGGCCAATGTGATAAGCACCTTAGGAAATAGGGACCATATCAACACTTGCCTTTCTTACATGCTCTATAGTGTATCCACCCACCAAACCTTCAACTTGGCTTACTACATTGCCAAGAGAATGGCAAACATCTCGGTCCAAGGTACCACTGCTCTTCCATATGGGATGCTTCTCACGCGTCTCTTTAGGTTTTGTAAGCCCATCCGTCCAAGTCCTAGAGGTCTTCGCCTAGATTATCCTCTCATTCCACACACCTTTGTACCATTGAGTGATGTGAGAGTTTACAAAGCCAAAGGAAAACGTCCTCACCCTCCTACCTCATCATCATCATCCTCCTCCATGAGTGAAGAAGACGGTTTACCAAACTCTAGGCTTCCACCACTTGAGTACCTCTCACAACTTCCATCAATTCCTAATGAGTCGGCGGAGTACAAGCAATCAAAAGGGATTTGGAAGTGCATTGGACGCTACCTCACAAAGATCAACAAGAAATGAGTGTTTTAGAAAGTGTTTGGCACAAGGGTGCATTTGAACAATTTGGTTGTTAAAACAATATTATTTCGTGTTTTTTTGAACTTGTTGGATGATATTATGACTATGGATTATGTGTGTACTAATAATATTTGCAGGTGATAATTTTCTAGTGCTATGCCAATTTTCATTTTTCGCTTTTAAAGTGAAAGTTAAGATCGCTCTCGTGAACTCTATCGGTAAGAGTGTTATTCTTTGCATTTTTAGTATTTTCCAATCACATATGCAAAGTTACTTTAATTTTAAGAAAAATTTTGACAATCGGAAATCGCCTACTAGTACAAAAATGTACACTGTATGGATTCTGAGGCCCCACGGATACGGCAGAACCAACTGTTTGGTTCCGTCGTTCAAAATTTTGGTGCCGCCAAAATTTGCCCACGGACAAGGCGGAACCAAATTTATGGTTCCGTCCTTGTTGTCGGATGGATCCGTGGTTCTTGCAGCCCAGGTCCAAATTTTGAATTTTTTTGAATTTTTCTAGTAATCCTTAGGTTCCACACTTGCTTCCTACATGTTTGTTAGTATTTATCAGTAATTCTAGAGCCCTCTTAGCTCACTTTCAACAATAGGATCATCATTCCCGCCAAAATTTCAAAAACATCCAAACTAACCCAAGGAACCTTTCTGTTACAAGGAAGGAACCATCTCTTTGGTTCCTCCATATCCGTGGAACTTCTGACCACATAGACATTCAATTATCACATAGCATTTAGTGCAAATCTTGGTCTTTCACTCCATCCAACTCCATTGGATTGACTTCAAATGATGTGACTAGTTCTTGGAACTCTTCCAAATGATTAGGAACCTCCAAATTTCTATGGCTCAACATCAAATCCAAACACTACTTTCAAAATCATGTTCTTCCTATAAATTGACCAACACTTCACACTTTCAATTCACACCATCACCTTCACTTCTCTTAATCTTATACTTCTAGCTAACCAAAGTCTTGAAATGACAAAATCCAACACCTCATCCGAATCCTCTAGACCCATTAGGAAAACCGCAAGGATAAGTGTTAAACCATGTTGCTTAAACAAAACCATCCAAGTGAACTCATCATCATCAAGTGACTCATCACTCAACATTTCCTCACCCATCAAAGATACAAATTTCCTCAACCTTGCAACTCCAACACCATCGCCAAAAACTTGCAATGCCAATGCAATGACCACTCCTCCACCAACTAAAACACCAAGTGATCCATCACCACCTTCGGCACCAACTCAACCATCAAAAACTCCATCACCTCAATCACCCAAATTGACACCAATGGAACTTTTTCAAACACCACCAACATCACCACATCCTTACTTGGAAACTTTAGAAGACCTACCATCAAGATCATCAAACCCACCACCATTGCCACTTTTTGACACCATTGCTCAAATGGAAACTCAACAACAACCAAGGTTTCAACCAAATGAATCATTAGATCATCCACCTCATCAACCATCATTGGTAGAGCGTTTGGCTTACCGATATGCTAGACCATCAATCTTTCCACAAGACCAACCTCATCCAAAACCACAACCATTGTTGTTCCACCCCATTCACAATGATATTCATGGACCTCTTTTTGGAGAACCAAGTCTTAACCATCATGACCAACAACAAGAACCAACTCAAGTGCATTCTCAACACTTTGATTCCCTATTTCCTTCCTATGAGGAAATAGAAGCATCCATATGGGCCAACTCTCCAAACACTCATGAGGAACTCAATACTCGCTTGAACCATCTTTATGCTTTCAAGCATATGGTTGACTCTCACCTCAACCATGTCATGGATTTCCAAACGGCACTTTACTCATCCATTGTAGGAAATCAAAACACCTCTCAACCATCCACATTTGCTCCATCAACCATGAGTGATCCACCAACAAATGAAATCCCGCTTCCACCAAACTTCCCTCGTCATGATTGTGGACATTGTGAGAGAACCGCTCATATAAGTGAACGGTGTCAAAAGGATATTCGTGAACTTACATATGAAATGAGGTTTATCCTAAACCACATTTTGGAGCGCCTTAATGCCATCTCTCATCCACCTCAAGCTTAGAGCATCCTTAGGAAATCAAATAAATGGTAGAATCTCACCTAGGAACTTTCTCTTTTTATAGTTGTAGTTTCATTTGTTTGTATTTTCCTTTGTATGACTAGTGGACTTTTTCAAGTCTTTATGTTTGACTTTACTAAAGTCAAACTATAAATTTTACTTGGAATGCAATAGCTCTACTTTTAAATCTTGTTGGTATTTCTCATTTATGTTGGTTGCTTATATACTTGGTGAATGTTGTTGTGAGATGATCAATGTATCTACATCGAACTAACTTTTTTTTTGTAGGATTAAAATCCATGTATCCTTACTTGGCACTCCTTTTAGGGGGAGTATTGTCCAAGGGAGAGTATATGACTTGAATCATTTCCGCTACGCAACTCTTTTTTTTGTTTCGACAAAAAGGGGCAGATATATATTTAACCAATTCAACTTTATTTTCATCTCATTTACATATCATGAAATATAATGTTAATTATATATTTCAAAAAGACTCAAAATCTATAATTATGCATTTGCTTAAAAATAAAATTTATATTTTGTCATCAACAAAAAGGGGGAGATTGTTAATACAAATATCGCCAAAAAAACGTTATTTATATTTTACGATCGTTACTTTGTTTTGTTAACGATAAAAGGTAAAGTTTATTTTTAGCAACAAGTAAATATAGATTAAAAGTCTTTCAAGTTAAACATCACTCAAACTACATCTACATGTTTTCATAAAGTGATTTTAAATAGTAATATGGCCAAGTATACTTTTAGAATACATACATGTTAAGGTATACTTCATATGTTAAAAATATGATACAAGTATAATTAGTAAGTTTTTGTGATTAGTAAATAGTTAGTAATCAAACATTTCTCGTAAAACATTTACTTACTAAACATCTCTTATTAACATTTGTAAGCTACATAATATATACATTCTACAAAGTTCACTTCTTAATATGGAATAGTAAAATTAGTTTACATCATCACTTGCATCACATATGTCTTATCAAGGGAGCATTTGTGTAAGAGACATGTTTTGTTTTGTTGTGATTCATACTCAAAGATCTCAAAGTTGACTTTGTGAGATCATGAGAATATTGAGTTAGATTGTGAAATATTTTGTGCAGGAATCTGTCAGACATGTTGGCGGAACCCTCGGGGATAACGGACGGAACCAAAGGATTGGTTCCGCCGTATCTGTGGGTTGATCTGATTGTTTGCCTATAAATAGCAACCCACTCTTTTAGTTTTTGTTATCACTTACAATCATAACATATTTCATATACATTCATTCTCTCATCTAACTCAGTTTCATTTGCATATTTGTGAGCTTCTCTTGTAGCAAGAAGATCATAACTTCATCTGAAAAGTGACAAGCTTCAACACAACGTTGCAAGACTTATTAGCTTAGCATTGTGTAAACTTGAGTAGTTTATACACCATTTGATTGTATCTATTTGTAGTGATCGGTTAGTATTTTTGTCATTAAAATACATAGTGTGGTGGGAGTTGTTGTACCCTTGTAAAAGAACTACCGGGAGTGGTTGTACCCTTGTAAAAGAACTCGACATCTAGCTTAGTGTCGGAAATAGGTGTAAGCGACGTGTAAGGTTTTCTCCGCCGGTTAAAGGAGCTTGTTGACTAGTGCAAGAAACTCTCGAGTTGGATACTCGGGGCGTGGAGTAGGGCAAGGAAAAAGAGTCCTTGTAGCCGAACCACGATAAACACTCGTTTTGTGGTTTGATCATTTCTTACTTTTACTCTTGCATATTATCTATCGCTTACTTGTTTAATTATCAATAACACGCAAAAAGAAAATCAATTAAAAACCAGTAAACTATTCAACCCCCCTTCTAGTTTTCCACAATCTATACTACATATAAAGCATGAATAACTCCCTCTTTAAAATTTTAAGACTTACAAGAAATTAAGCATGGTTTACAACACTTTAATGCACCCAATTTTTAGAATTACAACAAAGTAAGCATATTGTACAACAAAATAAAGCATGGTGTCATTTTAAGACCAAAATTCTATCAAACAACATAATGCTATTAAAAACAACCCTTCACAAAAAATTACAACCATTTAAGCACAATGTACGATAGCTGCAACCAATTTTCAGATTTACAACAAAATAAGCATAGTCTACAACAAAATAAGCAAGATGTAAATTTCAGACTTATTTTCAGACTTACAACATTAATGCTATTAAAGTGGTCAATGTTATTAATGACTATAATGACTACTACTTACAAGAAAAGAAACATAGTGTACAACACTTTAATGCACATAATTTTCAGATGTACAAGACAAGGAGCGTAGTGTACAACAAAATACCATATTAATGCTATTTAATGTAGTCAATTATTTAACTGGTCAATAAATACAATTAATACAATTATTAAAACACCCCTTACATAAGAAGTACAAATTATCAAGCAAATTGTACAAGCAAATTAAACACAATTCATGCATTAAATTTTACTACTACAAATAATAAAGCACATTATACAAATATTCAAGCCCGAATGGGCAACGGGCCAAATGAGCTTGAACCCGAACAGGCGCGGACCAAACGGGCTCGAGCCCGAACAGGCACGTGCCAACGGGTTCGAGCCTGAACGGGCACGGGCTATACGAAATTTTTGATATCCGTAAATTTATTGTCAAAAAGAACATAATAAACTAAAATAAATTATTCATCGAAAACTTTTATTTCAGAGTACCCGCCGCTGCAACGCGCGGGTACACTGCTAGTTTTTTTCAATGTAACGTGTAACTTTAGTTGATTAAGGTGGGTTTCATTGTTTTTTGAGTAAATTACACTGTTCATCCCTATACTTTCCACAGATTTCATACGACATCCAAAAGCGCTGATTTTTTTCCTTTTTCATCCAAAATCAAGATTTTATTACGCCGCTAGTCCAAAATCCTGACGATCGTTAAATTTCCAGTTAAGTCGGTCCTCACGTGCATGTCACGCGAGGGCAATTTCGTCAGAATCTTGTGTTTTGTTTCCTACCTCTGTGCATGTTACTGTACATGTTACTGTAGCACAATACTTCCAAGACTGTTCTTCATATGACTTTTTAACTTTTTTTTCATTTATGAATTTGTTTTTTATTTCGTCCTTACTATAACAATGGCCCATCACCACCACCAGTCATACTCTTCTTGTTCACCCACCACCCATACAACTACCATTGTCACTGTCAATCACCACCACCGTCCACCAATACTTTACCAAAATGAACTATAATTGTCACCCTCATAATTTTATATACACGTGCCTTGGGCATTAATGTAACACCCCTAAAAATATAGATTTGCGGAAGCATACAAGCATTTGGGGTGCTACGAATTAGGAATCACAACACAAGATAAAGAGAACGGAGTAGAAATCCGTTAAATTATATTACATAATTTAAAGTCAAATGTAATACATAAGTTCAAGTTTTATAAAATAAGGCCCAGTTACACGACTGTCCCATTGTTTTCAGAGTAACGCTTGTGTAAAAACACTTAAGATTNTTACACGTCACTTAATCCACATGTCAATTGTGCCACCTCACTAAAGCCATGTCATTAAAGCCACGTGGCACATCAGTCTACAATTTTGCCCTTTATATTTATGGAATGGGTTATGTGATTGACATAAATATGGTATCTCAATTGTAAATTATTAATTTCCATCTGTTTCAGTTTGGAATTTAAAGTCGGTTTAAAAGTTATTCATGTCATCTCTTTGATTTTGACATTCAATTCGACTTTTAAAAATTGATGGTAAGTTTTCTTTGTGTTACATCTTTGTTGTGTTCATCGTATATTTGTATCTGACATTATACTTGGGTTTTTCGATTCATGTGTTTATGTCATTATGTGTGTGATTAACTGATCATCAATCTACAATAGCTTATCACGTGTTCAACCTTTTTCTCGAGTAAGAAGCATGCATCTGCATCTCTTTATAACGTAAAACATAATAGTTTTTCTTGATCTCGATTTTATTAGGCAAAATATAAATTTCGGTTTTGTTTTTACTCAAATCGCATATGAGAAACATGTGTGTTTATGTTAATTTTCTTATATATTTCTGTTTTTGGGTTTATGTTACATAAAGCGGGTTGGAGTTCAGGTGCATTTTCGAATATTGTTGGTGTTATCCTTATTGTTGATGCGATCTATTACAAAACATTGGTGAACCCATGGGACACTACCCATTTAGTCACTAGAAATTTTTGTATAATTAGGTATTTTAGTACAGATTAAAAGACTTGAGTTCTTTTATCAAAGAATTATTACGTATTTTTTAATGAATTCTTCTACCGAATCAAAGTTGATATCAAATTTGATTATAATTAGTTGCTAGCTTTCTTATACATGGTCTCGCTTTTATAGACAAACATTGGTAATTCTATGTTTGTGTGCGCACGTTGATGATGATAAAAAAGTTGATTATATATGTCACGATACTGGTAGCATCATTATGTTACAATAAACTTTGTACCCTTTAATCCAATGGTTTTACTTCGATTGTAGATTATCAATCGATATTGGTCGCACCAATATGTCGCAATGCACTATGTATCCTTCAAACTTCATCTATCTAATGACTATTGTTGACGAGCGGGTGGGTTGAATGGGTGAACTATATTCGAACACTTTACGTCATAATTAATACTTCAAATAAACAATAAGAACAATGAACAAAACTAGGTTCGTATACTCGGAATAATTTTTTGATGATATAGTTAGAAACTTTGACATCTGAATATCTGATAGTCAAAACAGAGTTGTAGTTCTAATTTCTGAAATTTGTGTATTGAAATACGGAGTAACTAACTGTGTAAGCTTTTCCTCAAATAGGGTTAAGCTGAAGTTTTGTAAACTTTTTGGTAGCAGGTCCGCAATAAATATGTTATGATATAAATTGACTTGAGCTCAAACTTTTTATAAGCTATGTACCGCGATGATCAATACTAACTTTTTATAACCAACAACCAACCTAACTCTAAATATTTGAGCCCAAATAT